>JXSR01S005056.1:20082-30488 GCA_000969725.1 Ophiothrix spiculata
TTACAATAGTCAGTCCCAGTACATATATTACTATCACCAAGAATGTATGTTTCTTGGTTGGGATTTATTTTATCTAAAGTGGAATCAAAAATTTCACGAAAATTAGAGTCTCTATGTGGATTTTAATTGGAATTTTAAGATACCATAGACCTGTTGAGATTAGGATTATTTTAAGATAGAATAGTATAACATTATTATAATAGAATACTAGTAAGCAGATCAAAAAAAATGAATAAATTTGTTGAAAATAACTAAGAAAATGTCTGTAGCACATTTGTATTTTAATGCAAAAAAGACATTTACTTTTTTGAAGTCATCAACAGACATTGTTCTATTTTGAAATAAAGGAGTTTTACTGCCTGAACACTCAAACGTGTTCCAGCAGCAGCCGTCGCTGACAAAAGGTGTTTCTTAATATTCAACAAATGTATTAAATGTTATATGGTGATATCGTTTTAAAGGTAAAATCAGATAATAGATGACTATTTTTTAACATTATTAGTAGAGTACTCCTTTTTGTAAGTCGATTGGCATAAAACGACACAATATCAAACACACTGGATGAGCTGTCCTTTTATCATGTTTATACATAAATGAAATGGTAATTCCCCGGGGGTAATTCCAACAATCATGCTCTTTAAGTTTAAGATTCATACTATTCAGATATTTTTAAAATGGCGGCATAAATTTCACGGAGCCTCACCAACCACATGTCACACTTTTGAGGCCTATTCGACTCCAACTGTAAGTGGCTACCCAGTTTGTCATCAAAATGACCGCATAGGATGTGAAAAAGAGTACCTAAATGCCTTGATGTGCGATTCTGTCTAAAATATTGAGCTTGTTTAAATCGAAAATTTTCTTCTAGAATGATTGATCATATATAAGCGTTTAATTATACACAAGTAAAGTATGCGATTGTATATATAAAGATGTTTCTTCTCGCAGCAATAAGGAATAGCAATTTAAATGATACACAAATAAAAGGTGTTTTATATACAATAATTATGTGCTTTAGGGCTATATGCATAAGTGTTGATCGTATTGTATCAGACGAAAATTTAAAATGCAGAGGTACAACTGAGGAGCATGTTAAATATAAGATATACGAATGTTTATACTCGTTTACTGGTTTGACTTGAACAATTGAAATTGCCCCTGAACTGAAATAAGGAAATATCATACAGATATAAGAGTTGTAATTCTGCTTCCTTATATAAAATTCATAATGCGTACGCGTGGAGTTTGAAATAGTTCACGGGGACAAAATATCCAGGAAACAAAAGATATATTACGCTATTGTGATTTTTTCATATATCAGCAAAATATTTTAAAAGCATGAATATTTTCAAAACAATGTAAGTCCGTTATGCTGGTTGATGTTATAGGTTTCTCAAGAACAATTTGAAATGAAACATATTTCGTTTTATAAACCTCATATATAGATTACCAAATGATTACTGTCCTCTGATTAGTTAAACGTAAGGGCTTGGATTTAACTATGCCCGGGGCATATTTTTCACTAGGCCCGCTCAACATAGTTTGCTCCGCCGGTGTAACACGAGCAATACGCGCGCGACTATTGACCATCGGGCGTTTTAAGTGCAAAAATGGTTCTTTTAACTACCCAATCGACAAAAGTCTATATATTCGGTATATAAAACAAATACTGACTGCTTTTTCTTCGGGACATGGTTAAAATTATTTCCCCTCGGTGATCTTAAAACCATAAATATTCATATTCATGTTCATGGTTTTGAGATCACCTCGGGAAAATAATTCAAACCATGCCCCTCAAAGCAGTCAATATTTGTATAATATTGTTTGCTCATAATCATCTCACCAATCGGTATTAGTTTTCAAGATGATCCTATAATTAATTTTGTGCTCTGCATTGATCGAATACTAGCCTTGTTTCTTTTAATCTTTTAAATACTAATCTTTTGTATCCTACTTATTGTTTCTAGGTTACAAAATTAGCTAAAATAAAAGCTACTAATGCCTGTATTAGATGGATATAATGTACTGCACAGAAGGACATGAAATATTCCTCTTTTGATAAGAATTCCCAATTTGATATGCTGAACGCAAACCTGGAGTGCAAATTACAAAGCAATTTAGATTTGGCACACATTACTAAAACAGTGCTTGACACACTTTTCTAGTATTGCTGCTTGTAGAACTTTCCCCCTCTAATTTTGGTACAATGTGACAAGTGTAACCGTAAAACATTACGATAAATTCAGTGTAGTAATATATAACATGTTTTACTTTGAAACATCAAAATCTATGCTAATGATTTCGTCGATAATTCTTCTGATATACTCTTCACACATGATGTGTTTTATTTTAATTCTTCAGTTGTCCTAATCTTCAACTTCGATTTAGTTAAACAAAATTAATTAAAGCCGAAAATTGTTGAATATTAAGTTTCAAATCCAATTATCAACATTGTATATTAGTAAATATTCAACCCGTATTTTGCTAAATGTGTATGTTTTGTTGCTAAGTTTTGAAATGAATCGGTAATAAGGTTTATGAAGTACCGGTATTAAAATTCTTGACTTACAATTGACTTTGAAATATATAATAAAAAATATGTTTTTAACATTTAACTGCCCTCGTATACCAAGGCTATTTCTTGTAACACGTCAATCTAAGGGAGGGGGGGGGGGGGGGGGGGGTTGCAACCCCCCTAAATTGACTTTTGTTATCAATAGATAGGTATGGTTCCCTTACCCAACCATACCAAAATCACAAAAATCTGCCATGGTGTTACGTAATTATGACGTCAGAAAGTGCGTCCTGATCGGAAATCGGGATTTTGGCAAAAATGTCCAACAAATTCAAAAGTTTGCTATACAAGCTTTAAACAACAAATGTTCATCGGCTTTTTGCTAATAATGAAGGAAAATGGTAATTCTAACACGAAATGGCGACTTAAAATTTTCCGGGGTCTCATCAACCCCCCTCCCTACACCCGAACTTTGACGGCCTACCCTTACCCCACCTTAATTGGTACCCCCTAATTTTGTTAATCAAAACGACCGCAAGAGATGTAAAAGAGATTACCCAAATGCCTGGGGTCAGTTGCTTTTGCGTTTTTATGCAGCGGGAAAAAAACGAGGGACACCCCCCCCCCCCTTGGGTAGACGAGGGTTAAAGGTATAGGTTTTCCACACTTCTATTGGTGATTAAAGGGTACATATTGTAACAACCAATACACAGGACAGATTTCAACAATGTGACAAACTGTTTAAAATGGCCATGAAGAAAACAATTTGTCATGAATGGGCAAATATTTGATAAAAGGAATACTCCGTAAAAAGCACTTGCTATTTGAAAAAATTAATAAAAAAAACCGTTCGTTTCATCCAATCTTATATATACATCTCATCAGTATATGATCAAGGTTTACTTACTCATAATTAATTACTCATAATTGAATTACATATAATAATTAAGATTGTTTATGTTTGCAACAGCAATTTGTAGTTTTATATATTTGAAGTTTAAAGCGCTTTGCCACAAAATTTAGTGGTGTTTCCATATAGTGCAATATAGGTATGTTATCGTTGTTGTTGCTAGCCTTTGAAGTGACCGGCATCAACAACAACAACAGCAACGTCGAAGCTTTTTTGAAGAGGCTTCTGTAAACGAAAGCAATATTCAAGGCAGTGAACAGGACATTCCAACATATCGTTAGCATTGACTATTGGTTTTACTCACAGTGTCCTATTTAAGAAAGGCGATAAGAAAATTTTACAGAACATGTTAGCATTTTAAGGACATTTGGTAACAAAATATCAGCCTAAATACGAGATAAACATGTTTTATTTGTTTGAAAGGGCTTTGAATAGTGAGAAAAATAAATATATGGGAAGTTGATGGAAAATTCTTTCGTATTCTTACAATGACGCGCGTAAACCACGTATTGGATGCATATGGACTCCTTGCTGAACAAGGTATATTATATAATTTAAACAAGATCACGCAAAACTTCATTCACAAACGTATATAAAAGGGTATGCTGAAACGTTAAGCAACTGACGTTTTCGCAGCTTTGAGATGGCATATATTAAGTCAAGTCAATCAAAACGTGATTCGCAAACTTATGTGACCGTCCATTTCAAACGAGCCGTAAAATGAAGCAAACTTCATTTTGCGCCACTGGTTTAAATACGTGTTAAGTTATATTTTGCAGAAATTGATTTTTAAACAGATTCACAACCCTTGTGCTTAATTCAAAACACCAGCAAAGTTTCATTTTAATAAAAATGAACGGAAATATGAAATAAATATGAATATTTTGAAGACAATCTCACTTATATGTTTTACTTCCTGGCAACCTTTGACGAACCACAACTTGACTACTGTAAATCGAGTTAATTTCAGTAGCGCGGTCGTTGTGAAAAAGATGTTGGATTTACGGCTGGTTTGGGACTGATGTTCACCTAGAAGAACGGAAGCTTACAGATTGTGATCACATGGTAACCTGGAAAAAATACTCCAAGTGGTTGAATAGACAAACAAGAATTAATCTTACCTTTTATCAATTGCTTTTCCCAGGTGTATCAATTCTTAGATACTCATTGTGCAGTTCTTAAAGTGATTTAAATTTGTTTAAAAAAAGTTGAAATGCATATCTTAATTAAGAGCTATATAAGATAAAAGTATCTACTGATATGCATCATATAATGAAATAAAATCAATACGAACTGGGATGTATATAACACTATATTTTGTTCAATTTTCAGTGTTTACTAATACGGTATCTTTGATACAAATACGAAATTTCCTCATTTGGATACCCTTAAAACTGTAAATTGATATCAGAACTAATGACTGAACTAAAAATAAAAACACAATAAAAATCAGTTGACGCCCAAAGGGTTACTTTAGGTAGAGGTGGCTTAGGTTAATTTATTATGATTTTCTTTTAAAATCTAACATTCCTTGCAAAAATGAAATTCAATCAAATACAATGACAGGCATTGTACTAGAGCGAACAGAAACCCATTTGTTTCCCAATGATGTAAAAGTAACAGAACGGATGGTTTCATGATATTATCCCTCCTTTACCCTTTATTTTATATCTGCTAAGTGACATTGTTTGCATTTCCGGGAGAGATATTCTGATGAGTGCAGGATTGCTAGAGGTTAAGTTGCTTTCAAATCATTTGAATTCTTTTTGGTCTTCCAAACATTTGAATCTAGTATATAATTTGTTAAATCAAAATATTCCCCTTCTCAATACTATGAAAAGGGTAAAAAGCTTTAAAGTTGTAAAAAAATGTGTACAGAGTATCATTAATAACACATAATGATTTTTATTACACACGAGTCTATAATAGTTGTCGAAGCTTGATTAGACATTTAGTTTTATCATATATTTAAGGTGTTTGGTCCATGGGAGATCCGCTAGAGCAATTTTTGTATAAATCGGCATGAATGATATTTTATCGATGTAGAACCGATTTTTAAAATAAAAATTGGGGGGTACGGGACTTGTTTTTGCATGAGAGTCTGTTTAAAAACACCATTTTTGGAGGTTTTGGGGGCCAAATTAGTACAGGGGTCTATGGGAAATGTGGCAAAAGTGAAATTATTTAGTGTTGATTCAAAAAATCTGCTAGAGTAATTTTGTTATTTTTTTTTATAAAAGTTGCGCACAAGTATGTTCTTTCAAATAAAAAAATAAAAATTGGGGGTCACGGACCTAATTTTCTAGAAAAATACTAAAATATGGCAATTTTTAGCTTCAAAACACTACTCAGAGAATATGCGCATGCGTATTGCGGGACTAACCAACTCGGAAACTGGCGCGTACTGGTACGCGTGAACGGCGCGTGGACCAATTAAGTGATAAGATTTTCATTTCTCTCTCATTTGAAAATTGTATTGTACATCCTGAGGGAATTAATCTATGTTAAGCCCTGATATTGTCACTTTGAGTACTGTATTGCATTTCCTATGAATGCTTACGCGTATAATGGTATTAAAAAGTTCCTTATTCTTTTTGTCAAAATTAGTAAGTTTGTTTCGCGTTGTGTTAGTTAACTTTGAAAAATAGCACGGGTAGTTGTTCTTATAATGAGAAACTGTTTGAAATATACAACGCACGATACGGTATCATACATGTATCATCTATTGCATGTTATCATTTCCGGTTTTCTGTTAGCAAAATTCTATCGCAGTCTATTGTATCGAGCCATCTTAACTCTATTGTACCTCTTGTTTTATTTTATATCTTTGTATTTTTTGTCATTTTGAGGCTTTTAAATCATCTTTTAAATCTCATTTATTGGAGAGTTTCCTGCTTTGACGGACATATATATACCGCAGCATCCTGTATCCTTCCCACAAAAAGGAGAACTAAAAACACCCTTCTCTTTTAATTTCGTGGTTTGATGTGTTTTTGTTTTATTATTTTCCACGTTTTGCCCAAAGAAAATTTGTAAAAAAATATCTTTTGTAAAAAAATATTTGTTGTATGTTTGATAGAAATATGTATGAAGTTTGATTCCAATTTTTTAGTATATGTGACAAAATGCATTTGCGTTGAATTTTGATTTCCAATTGCATTCAGTCCCTTCAGGTATTATGCATATCAAAATTCACAACGTGAGCACTGATTTATTTCACGGAAAACTTAAGATACAGAAATACAATACACAGAAGTACGTTGGTTATACCTTTCGCAATACAAAAACACCATTAAAGGAAAATAAAATACGCTTGTTTTATCATTTTCAATCTGCTTTGTTTGAAAAAGTGCTATCTTTGCATTTATCAGTGTAGAAGCTAGAAAGTATGTCTATGGGATGAGAAACCGATACTTAAAAAAATCCCAAAAGTATTTGGTAACAATATAGGGTTTTTGTGATGATGCAGCATCGATAAGAGTTATGTTTATACTTGCAGTTTGAAACAATATTAAAAAGGGGTCATGGTACGACATCAGAGGAGGCGTCTGTACGAAAAAAAATCCTGTTACATACTTATTTACGACCGTGAGTATTAATCGTCAAGTGAGTGCAAAAAAGTCGTATCTGTAGTAGCTGCCATTTGTCATAAATTTGGATTGCACACTCTACAATCTCCAGTCTTGGATCAGTGGTTCTTGCAACGGTTCTTCAGGTGAAGTCACCTGAAGAACCATTTCAAGAACCACTGACATAAGACAAGGGAATTATGAGGTTTTTTCACATTCTTGTGACAAGGCATTAAATAAATATAACTTAGGGCAGCCATTGCACTCATTGCACTCTTGCACTCACATGACGAAATGTTGTCGCATATAAGGCAAAGAAATAAACTAAATACATGTATACTTCTTCACCACACCCAAAGAAGTATTTTAGGTAAATCCTAGTTTCGTCATTTTCCCATAAATTTCAAATTTTAAACCTTACTTTGAAGACCGCCCCTGTTTTACGTTTTACGTTTTCTTACATAGTTGTCAGCAGGCCCTATACTATTATATTGTCAATAATATGTGCCGTAATTACACCAAATGACAACTTTAAACTCAATCCGATATAATACCAATGATCTTTGCTGTGTAACTAATCAAATTAATTGCCCAACAGTGAATACATAGGCCTACAAAATATTCTTCAGATCAACTGCGATGCATGTAGCGATTGCACTTATTGCTGATCCTTGTCCTTATCTAATTGAAAATATACTCTACCTGTGTCAATATGCAAGAGGTGCTATGACTTAAAAAATACTATAATTGTTCCTTCAACAATTGGTTTTCCCGTTGTATCAATTCATAGCTACATTGTATAGTTCTGTAAGTGATCAATTTGTGAAAAAAAAGTTGAAAAAATTGTAAAGCATATCTTAAGAGCTCAGAAGATAAAAGTATCTACTGATATGTATCATATACATTCTAGATCGTATTGATAGTATTTCATTGTATATGATACATATCATTGTATATGATATGTATCATATACAATGGAATACTATCAATACGAACTGGAATGTATTACACAATATTTTGTACAGTTTATATTTTTGGTACATATATGAAATTTTCTCATTTTGATACCCTTAAAACTGTAAATTGATATCAGATCTAATGACTGAACTAAAATTATAAAATAAAAAATAAAATCAGTTGACGCCCAAAGGGTAACTTTAAGTAGAGGTGAGTTAGGTTAATTTAATTTCAAATCCAACATTCTTTGCAACAATTAAACTCACTCAATCACACTAACAGTCTTCAAGGCAATGTACTAGAATGAACAGAAACCTATTTGTTTCCCAATCATGCAATAATAACAGAACGGATGGTTTCATCATGATATTATCACTCCTTTACCCTTTATTTTATAGCCGGTAAGTGACATTGTTTGCATTACCGGGAGAAATATTCTGATGAGTTCAGGATTGCTAGAGGTTAAGTTGCTTTTAAATCATTTGCATTCTTTTTGGTCTTCCAAACATCTAAATCAATTATATAAGTTGTTAAATCAAAACATACCTCGTCTCAATACTATGAAAAGGGTAAAAAGCTTTAACGTTGTACAAAAGTCTACGAAATGTGTGAAAAGTATCATTAATAACAAGTATTGATTTTTATTACACACAAATCTATAATAGTTGTCAAAACTTGATAAGACAATAAGTTTTATCATATATTTAAGTGATAAGATTTTCATTTCTCTCTCATTTGAAAATAGTATTTTACATCCTGAGGGAATTAATTTATGTTAAGCCCTGATAATGTCACTTTGAGTACTGCAATCGTTCTATATTGCATTTCCTATGAACACTTTACGCGCATAATGGTATTGAAAAGTCCTTTTTTTCTTTTTGTCAAAATTAGTAAGTTTGTTTCGCTTCGTGTTAGTTAACTTTAAATGATAGCACGAATAGCTCTTCTTATATAGAGAAACTGTTTGAAATATACAATGCACGATACGGTATCATATCATTTATTTAATGATGTACGCCTTTTTTTGTTACCTATACAGCTTACATGTAAAGAAATTTTAAACATCTACCTAACACTTTGATATAAATAATTATATACCTTATTTTAAGGCTTAAAGACTTAATGGTCCGATTGTATCAACTTTTTAAAAACCTTTTGAGATTTTAGCGCCAAAATATTGCTCATATTTTTCTCATAAATTTAACAGCTGTTCCGTTTTAGAGATGTGTATGAAAATGTGCCTAATTATGGTAACCATAATTAAGCTTATACAGTAACGTACAGGTGTCTCGTAAATAAACAATTGCCCATAAAATCAAAATAGTTCAACCGATTCAGGTGACATTGGAAACTTAGACCTCTTTTAGTGTCATCTTTCATATGACATTGAAAATTCATTTTGAAAAATCGGACCAGGCTCCTTTAAGTACTTATGGGAATATATGGTCTATATTAGTATCCCTGGCCACATATTCCATGTTAAAATTAAAAGGTAGTTACTATATTTTTTGATGCAGATGAACATAAAACCAGTGATAACCGATTCTGGCCAAACGTGAAAAGTTTGTTTTGCAATCATATATTCAATCAATGGAAACAAGTACACAAGTTGTACAGCTACTATTACAACTCCTCAACATCCAAGTTGGAAATGCGATTTATATGTTTCTACATATATACTAATTAAAATTGAGGTTCTGAGATTATAAGTTCGGTAGTCTGAAAATTGTACGATCAGTTTCTACAACACTACAACTGAAGGAACAACTGCGAACATCCTGAAATAAATTATTTATAATGAAAACATAATTTTGAAATATTTATATCCATTTTATGTTGTTGTAAAAGGCGATGTAGAGACAAGCATCTATTGCATGTTATCATTTCCGGTTTACTGTTGGCGAAATCCTGTCGTAGTCTATTGTACTGAGCAATCTAAACTCTAACGTACCTCTTGTTTCATTGTATTCTGTATTTTTTGTCATGTTGAGGTTTTTAAATCTCATTTATTGGAGAGTTTCCTGCTTTGACGGACATATATGTACCCCAGCATTCTGTATCCTTCCCACAAAAAGGAGAAAAATAACACCTTTTTCTTCTAATATTGTGGTTTGATCTGTTTTTGTTTAATTTTTTTCAACCTTTTGCCAAAAGCAAATTTGTAAAAAAATATCTTATAATATTTGTTGTGTATATCGTAAAATATGTATGAAGTTTGATTCCTATTTTTTAGGATATATGAGCATTGGTTTATTTCACGGAAAACTTATGATACAGAAATACAATACACAGAAATAGCTATAGTACGTTGGTTATACCTTTCGTAATACAAAAACACCATTAAAGGAAAACGAAATACGTTTGTTTTATCATTTTCAATCTGCTTTGTTGGAAAAATTGCTATCTTTGCATTTATAAGTATAGAAAGTATGTCTATGGGATGAGAAACCGATAC
>JXSR01S005056.1:31943-48856 GCA_000969725.1 Ophiothrix spiculata
AGTATCATTAATAACAAGCAATGCTTTTTATTACACACGAGTATATAATAGTTGTTAACAATTGATTAACATTTAGTTTTATCATATATTTAAGCGATAAGATTTTCATTTCTCTCTCATTTGAAAATTGTATTTTACATCCTGAGGGAATTAATATATGTTAAGCCCTGATAATGTCACTTTGAGTACTGCAATCTATATTGCATTTGCTATGAATACTTACGCGCATAATGGTATTGAAAAGTCTTTTTTTTTCTTTTTGTCAAAATTAGTAAGTTTGTTTCGCTTTGTGTTAGTTAACTTTGAATGATAGCACGGGTAGTTGTTCTTATATTGAGAAACTGTTTGAAATATATATAATGATGTACAATGTACACCTTTTTGTCACCTTACGCTTACATGTAAAGAAATTTAAAACAAAGTAATATAATCTAGCAATCATTTATACCTTATTTTAAGACTTAAAGGAGCATTGTCAGATTGTATCAACTTTTAAAAAAACTTTTTGAGATTTTGGCGCCAAAATATTGCTCATACTTTTTCTCATAACCTATGTGAAATTTCACATCTGAGCTATGTTCCGTTTTGGAGATATGTATGAAGATGTGCCTAATTATGGTAACCATAATTAAGCTCACACAGTAACGTATGGGTGTCTCTTATATACAAAATTGCCCATAAAATCAAAATACTTTAACCGATTCAGCTGAAATTGGAAACTTAAACTTCTTTCAGGGTTATCTTTTATATGACATTGAAAAGTACATTTTGAAAATTTGGACCAGGCTCCTTTAAGTACTTATGGGAATATATGGGCTATGTAAGTATATCCCTGGCTATATATTCCATGTTAAAATAAAAAGGTAGTTACTATATTTTTTGATGCAGATGAACATAAAACCAGTGATAACCCATTCTGCCCAAACGTGAAAAGTCCTTTTGCAAACATATCTTCAATCAATGGAAACAAGTACACATGTTGTACAAATAACTATTACACATCCTCAACCTCCACGTTTGAAATGCCATTGATATTTTTCTAAATACATAAATACCAATTTAAAATGAGGTTCTGAGATTACTAGTTCAGTAGTCTGAAAAGTGTACGATCAGTTTCTAGAACAATACAATTGAAGAAACAACTGAGAACATCCTGAAATAAATTATTTATAATGAAAACATCATTTTGAAACATTTTATATCCATTTTATGTTGTTGTAAAAGGCGATGTAGAGACAAGCATCTATTGCATGTTATCATTTCCGGTTTGCTGTTGGCGAAATCCTGTCGCTGTCTATTGTACCGAGCCATCTAAACTCTATTGTACCTCTTGTTTCATTTTATTTCTTTGTATTTTTGTCATTTTGAGGCTTTTAAATCCTCTTTTAAATCTCATTTATTAGAAGGGTTTCCTGCTTTGACGGGCATATATATATACCCCAGCATCCTGTATCCTTCCCACAAAAAGAAGAAAAATAACACCTTTTTCTTCTAATTTCGTGGTTTGGTGTGTTTTTGTTTTATTATTTTCCACCTTTTGCCCAAATCAAATTTGTAAAAAAATATTTTATGATATTTGTTGTATGTAAAATAAAAATATGTATGAAGTTTGAATCCTATTTTTAGGATATGTGGCAAAATGCATTTGCGTTGAATTTTGATTTCCAATTTCATCCAGTCCCTTCAGGTATTTTACACATCAAAATTCACCACGTAAGCGTTGATTTATTTCATGGAAAACTTAAGATACAGAAATACAATACACAGAAATAGCTAAAGAACGTTGGTTATAACTTTCGCAATACAAAAACGCCATTAAAGGAAAAAGAAATAATATACGTTTGTTTTATCATTTCTAATCTGATTTGTTTGAAAAAGTGCTATCTTTGCATTTATCAGTGTAGAAGCTAGAAAGTATGTCTATGGGATGAGAAAGCGATATTCAAAACATTTCCAAAAAGTATTTGGTAACAATATAGAGTTTTTGTGATGATGCAGCATCAATAAGAGTTGTGTATATGCTTGCGTTTTGAAAAAATATTAAAGAAGGCTCATGGTTCGACATCAGAGGAGGAGTCTGTACGAAAACATCGAGAACTGTTACATACTCATATAGTATCATGGGTATAAATGTTATCGCGTATAAGGCAAAGAAATAAACTAAATACATGTATACTTCTTTACCACACCCAAAGAAGTATTTAAGGTAAATCCTAGTTTCTTCATTTTTCCATAAATTTCACATTTGAAACCTTACTTTGGAGATTTAACGTTTTATGTTTTCTTACATAGTTGTCAGCAGGCCCTATACTATTATATTGTCAATAATGTGTGCCGTAATTACACCAAATGACTACTTGAAACTCAATCCTGAATTTGAAAGACTATTAGTAGAGTAAACTGCAAAATTATCTTAACGAACAAACAGATAAATACTGCTTACTTGGAAAATAGATAGAAATGAGTGACATACAAGGTCATACACTATTCAAGGCGCCTTTTGTCGTTAAACTCTTGAAGTAGATATTGTTTATGATCTGATCTTACTGGCGGAATTATTTTACATTCTTGTGCTATAAAGCTTATGACTGAAGATATCATTTGTTTTTGTTTTATATATAAAAGAAAATACAGACTTGATATTTAGATGAAATGTTAGATACTAAGATAATAGTCAATGTTGGCAGGAATGTAATCAAAATATAAACTATTTAACAAAAGATACATTAGCAAAGCTTCAATGTGATTTTTAAATAAACAAATATTTGTTGCAGTTTATCTTAATGCAAGTGGTTTTATTTTTTTTTCGGTATTTGCATGTTTTTTAATTTTTTAACATTGAAATAAAAGGATACTTTACTTGTTTTGTATAAAATTGAAAATATACGTCCTAATGCACTTTCGTTTGAGAACAAGTGTATCACGCACATTTGGCGGACAGAAATTATATTGCTACATTGTTTTGGAATACAAATTTAAATGTAATGACAGTTTCAAATATATATACGATTCGGTTGGATTTAATGAAAATCTTGAAAGTACTTAAGTATCTCAGCATGGAAGATGATGCAAGCATGTCTTGTAAGTCTTTACACTATAGCAATGGGGATTTTAAAGCAATTCAAAATAAGTTACACGGCTTTAAAGGATGTTCTCCGACTTTTTGATGGATGGAAATATGTACACAATCGTACTATGACATAGGTCAGGAATTAAAGAGGCGAAGTAGAGTATTCTTAGTATATGAGTATTAGATGACATCATATAATATTAACTATCTGTAAATATAATAGAAAAGTCAAACTATAACAAAATGTTAAGCTTTTTTCATGCCGAGAGAGAGGATTAAAACATGTAACTTTATGTACGGTGAGTGGATAGGGGCATACATTCTTCACTGGGTAAGTATTTTTACCATCGCACGAAAACAAGGCATTTGTTTAAAATGAACAAAATATGCATTGGTCAACCTGTTATGGAAGTCCTCCGCAGGGGATGTTCTTTACGATAAAATAATGTATTTTCTTTATTCACAAACGTATATAAAAATAAGGTATGCTGAAACGTTAAACAACTGACGTTTTCGCAGCTTGGAGATGGCATACATTAAGTCAAGTCCACTAAACATGATTCACAAACTTATGTGACCGTCCCTTTTAAATGAGCCGTAAATACAGCAATAAATTTTACGCTACATGTGAAAATACGCGTTAAGGACGTAATTTGCCGATTGTTGACGGATTTACAATCCTTGTGCTTACTTCAAAACACCAGCAAATTTCCATTTTAAGAAAATGATCGAAAATGTGAAATAAATGTATATTTTAAGGACAATTATTTCAATTAAACGTTTTACTCTCTGACAACTTTTGACAAACTTGACTACTGGAAATCGAGTGAACTTCATTTAGGTGTCTTAATTTATTAATTATAGCATGGTCTTTGTAAATATTTAAAAAGTGAAAAAGATGCTGTATTTACGGCTGCTTTGGGATGGACGGTCACATAAAAGAACGTAAGCTTACAGATTGTGATCACATGGAAACCTGAAAAAATACCCCAGACGCGCTAAAGTGGTTTGAATACACAAACAAGAATTAATCTTAGCTTTTATCAATTGCTTTTCCCCGTTGTATCAATTCATAGCTAAGCTACTCATTGTGCAGTTCTATAAGTGATTTAAATTTGTAAAAAATTAATTTATAAAAAAAAGGTCCAAATCCATATCTTAAGAGCTATATAAGATCAAAGTATCAACTGATATGCATCATATACAGTGAAATCCTATTAACACAAAGTAGATTGTATTTTGTTTATTTTTCCGCGTTTACTAATATTTTTGGAACAGATATGAATTTTCCTCATTAAGATACCCTTAAAACTGTAAATTGATATCAGAACTTATGACTGAACTAAAATAATTTTAAAAAAATCAGTCGACGCCCAAAGGGTTACTTTAGGTAAAGGTGAGTTAGGTCAATTTATCATGATTTTCTGTCAAAGTTTAACATTCCTATACAACAATGAAACTCACTCAATTACACTGACAGTCTTCAAGGCAATGTACTAGAGTAAACAGAAACCCATTTGTTTCCCATTCATACAAAAGTAACAGAACGGGTGGGTTCATGATATTATCCCTCCTTTACCCTTTATTTTATAGCCGGTAAGTGACATTGTTTGCATTACCGGAAGAGATATTCTGATGAGTTCAGGATTACAAGAGGTTAACTTACTTTTAAATCAATTGCATTCTTTCTGTTCTTCAAAACATTTGAATCTATTACATGTTTAAGTGACATTGTTTGCATTTCCGGGAGAGATATTCTGATGAGTGCAGGATTGCTAGAGGTTAAGTTGCTTTCAAATCATTTGAATTTTTTTGGGTCTTCCAAACATTTGAATCTAGTATATAATTTGTTAAATCAAAATATGCCCCTTCTTAATACTATGAAAAGGGTAACAAGCTTTAACGTTGTACAAAAGTACAGAGTATCATTAATAACAAGTAATGATTTTATTACACACAAATCTATAATAGTTGTCAAAACTTGATAAGAAATTTAGTTTTATCATATATTTAAGCGTTATGATTTTCATTTCTCTCTCATTTGAAAATTGTATTGTACATCCTGTGGGAATTAATCTATGTAAAGCCCTGATAATGTCAATTTGAGTACTGCATTCGTTCTATATTGCATTTCCTATGAATACTTACGCGCATAATGGTATTGAAAAGTTCCTTTTTTCTTTTTGTCAAAATTAGTAAGTTTGTTTCGCTTTGTGTTAGTTAATTTGATTGATAGCATGGGTAGTTTTTTTATATTGAGAAACTGTTTGACATATACAATGCACGATACGGTATCATATATCGTTTATTTAATGATGTACGCCTTTTTTTTATAGAGCTTACATGTAAAGCAATTTAGAACAAGGCAATACAATCTAGCTGACACTTTGATATAATTATATACCTTATTTGAAGACTTAAGTACTTATGGGGATATATGAGAGGGTGCTCTGGCAAAATGAGCGGAAAGTCGCGGATTTCGAAATTCAAAAAGGGTATTACATGTTATAACCCTCTATAATCTCAGGTTTCGAATGATATATATAATATGTCACACTTTCTTTCTCCATTCTCCACTAGATATAAAAAAATGCTAAACCTTAGATTACTTATTACTGTAGTAAACTATAGCAAAATGTGATCAATAAGATTAATTGCACTTCCCCGCATTGACCTTCGTAATTGAATTGACCTTCGAAACACGAGGTTTAGTTGATCAATAATGTATGGACGCGTTTTATGACAAAATCGAAAATCAGCCTTTTTTACCATATTTTTTTACTTTAGAACCCATTTATTCAAAAAAGGTAGTTACTATATTTTTTTAGACAAATGAACATAAAACCTGTGCTAACCCATTCTGGCCAAACGTGAAAAGTTCTTTTTGCAATCATATCTTCAATCAATGGAAACAAGTACACAAGTTTTTCAGTTATTATTACACCTCCTCAACCTTCACGTTGGAAATGCCATAGATATGTTTCTACATAAATACCAATTAAAAATTCGGTAGTCTGAAAATTGTACGATCAGTTTCTATAACAATACAACTGAAGAAAGAACTGAGAACATCCTGAAATAAATTATTTATAAAGAAAACATCATTTTGACACTTTTTTTATTCATTTTATGTTGTTGTAGAGACAAGCATCTTGCATGTTATCATTTCCGGTTTGCTGTTAGCAAAATCCTGTCGCGGTCTATTGTATCGAGCAATCTAAAATCTATTGTACCTCTTGTTTCATTTTATTTCTTTGTATTTTTTAAAATCCTCTTTTAAATCTCATTTATTGGAGAGTTTCTTGTTTTGACGGACATATATATACCCAAGAATCATGTATCCTTCCCACAAAAAGGAAGAAATAACACCCCTTTCTTCTAATTTCGTGGTTTGATGTTTTTCTTTTTATTATTTACCACCTTCTGCCTAACGAAAATTTGTACAAAAATATCTTAAAATACTTGTTGTAGGTATAATAAATATATGTATGAAGTTTGATTCCTATTTTTTAGGATATGTGACAAAATACATTTGCTTTGAATTTTGATTTCCAAATTCATTCAGCCCCTTCAGGTATTTTACATATCAAAATTCACAACGTGAGCATTGATTTTTTTTCACGGAAAACTTATGATACAGAAATACAATACACAGAAATAGCTAAAGTAAGATGGTTATAACTTTAACAATACAAAAACACCAATAAAGGAAAAAGAAATATATTTATCTACGTTTGTTTTATCATTTCCAATCTCCTTTGTTTGAAAAATGGCTATTTTTGCATTTATCAATGTAGAAGCAAGAAAGTATGTCTATGGGATGAGAAACTGGTACTTAAAAAATTCCAAAAGTATTTGGTAACAATATAGGGTTTTTGTGATGATGCAGCATCGACAAGAGTTATGTTTATACTTGCAGTTTGAAACAATATTAAAAAGGGGTCATGGTACGACATTAGAGGAGGGGTCTGTACGGAAAAAAAATTGAGAACTGTTACATACTCACATACGACCGTAAGTGTAAATGTTGTCGCGTATAAGGCAAAGACATAATACTAAATACCTCTTCACCACACCCAAAGAAGTAGTCATTTTATTCCCCATAGCATTGTCTTTGTAAATATTTAAAAAGAGAAAAAGATGCTGCATTTACGGCTGTTTTGAGATGGATGGTCACATAGAAGAACGAAAGCTTACAGATTGAGATCACATGGTAACCGAAAAAAAAAATACTCCAAATGCATTAAAGTTGTTTGAATACACAAACAAGAAATTAATCGTACTTTCATCAATTGCTTTTCTCCGTTGTATCAATGCATAGCTACTCATTGTGCAATTCTTAAAGTGATTTTAATTTGTAAAACAAAATTGAAATTTGAGTTAGGTTAATTTATCATGATTTTCTTTCGAAACCCAACATTCTTTTGCAACAATAAAACTCACTCAATTACACTGACTGTCTTCAAGGCAATGTACTAGAGCGAACAGAAACCCATTTGTTTCCCAATCATGCAAAAGTAACAGAACGGATGGTTTCATGATATTATCCCTCCTTTACCCTTTATTTTATAGCCGGTAAGTGACATTGTTTGCATTTCCGGGAGAGATATTCTGATGAGTTCAGGATTGCTAGGGGTTAAGTTGTTTTTAAATCATTTGCATTCTTTTGGTCTTCCAAACATTTGAATCCATTATATAAGATGTTAAATCAAAATATGCCCCTTCTTAATACTATGAAAAGGGTAATACGCTTTAACGTTGTACAAAGGTCTACAAAATGTGTACAGAGTATCATTAATAACAAGCAATGCTTTTTATAAGCCACGAGCACATATAATAGTTGTCAACAATTGATTAACATTTAGTTTTATCATATATTTAAGCGATAAGATTTTCATTTCTCTCTCATTGTAAAATTGTATTGTGCATCCTGAGGGAATTAATCTTTGTTAAGCCCTGATAATGTTACTTTGAGTACTGCGATCGTTCTATATTGCATTTCCTATGAATACTTACGCGTATAATGGTATTGAAAAGTCCTTTTTTCTTTTTGTCAAAATTAGTAAGTTTGTTTCGCGTTGTGTTAGTTAACTTTGAATGATAGCACGGGAAGTTGTTCTTATATTGGGAAACTGTTTGAAATATACAATGCACGATACGGTATCATATCATCTATTTAAGGATGTACGCATTTTTGTTACCTATAGAGCTTACATGTAAAGAAAATTTAAACAAAGAAATATAATATAGCTAACACTTTGATATATTATACATATATATACCTTATTTCAAGACTTAAAGGAGCATGACCCGATTGTATCAACTTTTTAAAAACTCTTTGAGATATGTTTGAAAATGTGCCTAATTATTGTAACCATAATGAATCTTACACAGTAACGTATATGTGTCTCATACAAAATTGCCCATAAAATCAAAAATGGTTCAAACTGCAATTCGAAATTTAATCTTCTTTCAGGGTCATCTTTTATATAACTTTGAAAAGACATAGGACCAGGCTCCTTTAAGTACTTATGTGAATATATGGTCTATAATGGTATATCCCTTGCCATATATTACATTTTGAAATAAAAAGGTACTGAGATTATAAGTTCGGTAGTCTAAAAATTGCACGATCAGTTTCTAGAACAATACGAATAAAGAAACAACTGAAAACATCCTGAATTAAATAATTTATAAAGAAAACATCATTTTGAAACATGTTTTTATTAATTTTATGTTGTTGTAAAAGGCGATGTAGAGACAAGCATCTATCGCATGTTATCATTTCCTGTTTGCTGTTGGCGAAATCCTGTCGCAGTCTATTGTATCGAGCCATCTAAACTCTATTGTACCTCTTGTTTCATTTTTTTTTTTTTTTTTTATCATTTTGAGGCTTTGAAATCCTCTTTTAAATCTCATATTGGAGAGTTTCTTGCTTTGACGGACATATGTGATGGTTCACCCCGAAAAGGGGGACTTTGCAGATGATATCCATTTTCATTTTATCATTTCATCTGTTACAACATTTACTTAGCTTTAAAATGACTTACTTGTTGAAATTGATCAAGGCGATCAAATTTTACAACAGAAAATCTGCTGGAATTTTTTATTAATTTCTTTATTTTTCGCTGCCTATTTTCATCAGTTTCTCGAAAAATGTTCTTTCGCAAAGTCCCCCTTTTCGGGGTGAGTCATCACGTATATATACCCCAGTATCCTGTATCTTTCCCACAAAAATGAGAAAAATAACACCTTTTTCTTCTTATTTCGTGATTTGATGTGTTTTTGTTTTATTATATACCACCTTTTGCCCAAAGCAAATTTGTAAAAAAATATCTTATGATATTTGTTGTATGTATAATAAAAATATGTATGAAGTTTGAATCCGATTTTTTTAGGATATGTAACAAAATGCATTTGCGTTGAATTTTGATTTCAAATTTCATTCAGTCCCTTCAGGTATTTTACATATCAAAATTCACAACGTGATTATTTATTTTTTCACGGAAACCTTAAGATACCGAAATACAATACACAAAAAATGGCTAAAGTACGTTGGTTATAACTTTCGCAATACAGAAACACCATTAAAGGAAAACATTATATCTACGTTTGTTTTATCATTTTCAATCTGCTTTGTTTGAAAAATTGCTATCTTAGCATTTATCAGTGTTCAAGTTAGAAAGTATGTCTTGGGATGAGAAACCGATACTTAAAAAAAATCCCAAAAGTATTTGGTATAATATATGGTTTTATGATGATACAGCATCGATAAGAGTTGTGTATATGCTTGCAGTTTGAAACAATATTAAAGAGGGGTCATGGTCTGAAATCAGAGGAGGATTCTGTACGACAAAAAAATGAGAACTGTTATATACTCATATACAACGGTGAGTATAAAACGAAGAAATAAAATCAATGTACTACACCTCACCCAAGACGTATTCTAAGTATATGTTTTATAACAGAGAATGTAGACTTGATATTTTCAATTGAATATTAGATGTGGGCAGGAATCGAAATAGAATCTAAAATATTTAACATCATTAGCAAATCTTCAACGCTTTTTTAACGATTTTTAAATGAACAATATTTTTTTTTTGCAGTTCATCTTAAATGGAAGTGATTTTAATCCTTCTTTGTTTCGGAATTTACATTTTTTTGTTTTCAGTTGAAAAATTCAAATTTTAAAAAAAAAGATACTTTACGTGTTTTGTATAAAATTGAACATAGAAGTCCTTTTGCACTTTCCTTTGAGAACAAAGTATCACGCAAACAGACGCGGACAGAAATTGTAATATATAAGTTGCTACATTGTTTGGAATACAAAGTTGAATGTAATTCCATTTTCAATAATACGAACCATTCGGTTGGCTTTAATGAAAAAGTTAAAAATTTAAAAATGCTTCATCATGGAAGAAACTGCAAGCATGTCTAGTAAGTCTTTGAAAACTATAGCAACGCGGATTTTAAGTAATTCAAAACAAATCACAAGTCTCTGAGTCCTTTACCATAAGTTAATGGTAAAGGGGACGGCCTGTCTTTCACAGGTCGGGGTGCCCATCTCTCTTACGAAACGTTTGGGCCAAACTCCAAAATGAACAAAATATGCATTGGTCAACATATAATTTGATTAATGAAGTCCCAACAGTGGATGTCCATTACGATAAAATAATGTATTCTAAATGTTTAAATTTGTACCGTTTCATAAAAACTGCACTTAAAAAAGTAGCCCCTCTCTGGTTATGTTTTCAAATCTGACCTGCTGTATATATCGGGTCATAATGGATTAGAGGAGTTTTAGTAAGAACCAGTCAAACAGCTCAGATGATTTCATTATAAACACACCACCTGAATGATAATTATGATCACAATAAAACGCACGCTGTATCTGTAAACTTGGTTGTATATATGTGATGGCTCATCCCGAAAAGGGGTGCTGAAAATATGCAGATTAAACAAATTAAAAAAATAATAAGAATTTCCAACAGATTTTCTCTTGTCAAATTTGATCGCCTTGATTAATTTCAACAAGTACGTTGTCATTAAAAGCTTAGACAATGCTGTAAACAGATGAAATGATAAAATCAAAATTGATATTATCTGCAAAGTCGGGGTGACTTAAAAAAGTTTCACAATTGTCGCTGCAATTAAGAAAGAAATACACTAAACATTGTAAATGATCGCCATACCATGATAAGAAAACATTGTCATTCTTGGTTCTTTTTCTTTTTAATTTTTACATTCACTTGTTGGAAACTTTTAGGTGAAATATTGTTCATTTCTATTAATGAAAATGAATTAAACATAACTATTTTATCTGTCTTGAACCTTTATGTTCAACAAACCCTAATTTAAACGAACTTTGTTATTTAACTGACTGTAGTTTAGTAGAGAAGAAACAGTAGAAATAAAGTGATTTATAAACATTTTCGGATGAATTTAATGTCAAATTATAAACTTGTCTTCATTTTTAGAATACAAATAGCTATGCCGGGAAAAGTGTGCCAAGTACTGTTTAGTTACTAAACATGTCTCATTTAATTGGTTTGTCATTTGCACTGCAGCTTCGCATTCAGCATAATTTCATCGAAAAGTGACGGAAGTGGATAAAATAAGGTTACCTCGTCTACAACTACCTACTACATGCCTACAATTTCGAAGTCAAAACACATTTCTAAATGTGTTTATAAAAACCTTAGAATTTTTCCTCAATTTACTGATTGCAGTTAGGTAGTTCCTACAGAAGTGTGAACATTGTTTTAGCGGACAACCAACATGTATGACGGAAAACCTGAAACTTCAACTTTCTTGTCCGTGGAACACCAAGTTTGCCCCTTAATTCGGACGCTTGGCTGTGTTCGAATATGGGCTATCAACACTAATTTGATCGACGGTCAACAAATACCTTTAATGTTTTTTTACTAATGTTACACAAACGGAAAGTATTTCGATTTAATGTACCCACTGGGCTGTAAGCTAGTATTAATAATAATGACCTTATAAATCTACTCAAGGAATTCTTGGCTTCTCTACAAAATCGATACATCACGTTTTCGTCTCTTGGTTCTACAATTCTCTATTTTGGCAACCTGATCCGAAAACTGTCAATTACCGGGAACCACAAGTTCTCTTGTATTGATGTGAACATCCTTAAACAAGCCCTGGAGTATAACGATGTTCTTTAAAAATTGTTTAGCGCCTCCCAAATTTGCAGCTGCTACTTGACCATGTTTGAGAAAATGTTCAGAAACTACACAATTCTATTCTTGCTAATTGCAAGAACGACCAATTGCCTTGTATGACAACTCAGCTAAACCAGCCACATAATTGTCTGTAAAAATGTAGTTTGTTCGTGCAAAATAAAATATGCGTTAAGCATTTCTAAACAAATTAAAACAAATTAGAAATAACTTAGAAGACTTGAGAATTTTGGACACATGGTGTTCAATGTTTATATTTGTTTACTCTAAAAAAAGTCAAATTGTTGTCAGAAACTACACTACTGGATTTCTCTTGTTATGAGGTTTCAGAAAATATATAGTGTGACCTATGTGCAACAATTTTAGAACGAAAAAAGTGAGAAAAAAAAACCCCGCCAACGTCTTCTTTAAGGCTACAGTCCCTAAAAACGTCTCGCTCGGCTGAATGTCATGTTTACTGCAAGTTTTAACCTACTTACACCTATCAGAATATCACAATTTTTGGCATACATATTGAATAGAGTCTCTAGTTTATACATGAAACTTTACTAGTGATATAATGTCCATCATCAAGGTCAAATGACACCTATAGACTACTTCAAAAAAGTTGACCCTTTTTCGCCGAAACCTCATAATTTCATGATGTTCGAACAATTCGACTGGTTTCAAATTTTGACAGATTGTAGGCTTGATACTTCTTTTTAAATTACAAACAATATTGTATTGTTATGTAAACCTGAATTATTTGTTTTAGTTGATTAATTGTTGAATTAGTGAAACTTAATTATTGAGATCTTTAATTGCCACAGAAAGGGACTTTTTCTGAGTGAATCTTATTTTGCAATTTTAGGTGATTTCCCATTCTATTTTTATAGGCAATTGATTGCATGAAAATATCAGGTGATCTGGGAATTTCCCAAAGTTTCAGAAATAAATTTGTTTACTTGAAAATATAATGATGCTGGGAAAATCCCTCACATTGAAGACTGTACAATTTACTATGTTAAATGTAGTAATGATGTCGTGGGGTAATTTTGATGCAAACGTTGAAACTGTGGCCCGTGGGCTGATCAGATTTGGTCAGAAGTTTTTTTGACTTGGTCGGTGAGATATCGATAGCTGAAACTTTAGAAGTGAAATTGCTGGTTGGAAAGCTACATTTTGTTGGGTGCGAGTTATTATACAGACGAATGGAGATTGGAGTTTAGAGATATTTTGAATGGAGATTGGCGATACCTTGTTGGAGTTGAAGATATTTGTGATAAAGAGACAGTGGAGCATTATCAGAGTGGATAATTTTATATGCATTGGATCCAGCTTGTGAAATATTTTGTAAAGCCAAGCAGAGCTTCGTTGTGATTGTTACAGCGCCGTTGGAGGTCGTTGTTTTCCAAGTGGATTTCGGGACTTATGATATATGACTTTGTGCCGTGGATTAGTAACGGACTATAGCGTGGAATATAAACTTAACCTAGGTTCGCGCGGAATTCGCAGCGGTATCACAAAACTGTAAGTTATAAATACAATGTAAAACTAAGTGTTTGAACTGTGCTAAAAGAAAGTACTTGTATTAAAATTGTTGAAACTTATTCTAAAGTCCAGTGTATTTATTTTGTTTCATTTAAGAACCCGAAAGGTGATTATGGCCTTGGTCATTTAACATATTTGACCGTAACAGTATGAATATGCTGAGTTGATTTTGAACCCGCGTTGTTTTGCCCGAAAATCCGGACGTGGATTACGACTCTGAGTTCGCCCTGTTTGAGCTGTGAATTGCCTGTTTTAAGTATCTACATTATCTACATTTTGTCTGATATACGCATTCGCATAATTTACTTATAAATTGAGCATTCCAATGAGGCAAAAATTCCAATTTTTATGTAAACAAAAGAATAATATGGCATTCTAATGTTTATGTTTTAGATTTTAGTTCACGATCTCAACGCTGCCTTGATAGCTCAGCGGTAGATCACTGGTTTCGTAATGCATGACTAACCCTGCCATAATCCATGGTTCGAGTCCCCGCAAAGGTAGTGGAAACTATATATCTTTTCATGATTAAAAAATAGTTAGGATTCACATTTTCCTGAGCAGATGGATTCCCTTTATCCTTAATACCAGATATTTATGAAATATGAACACTGTTTGGGCACCATGACACTTTTTAACGTCCCCAGTTTACACTTATTTTGTTTGAACACCAAAAGTTTTTGAACACGTTGAATAATAGAATCGGAAAATAAGTGAAAAATAAACCTCTTGTGCCCCGTTACTGTTGTCCGAGTCGTATTGTCGAGAATATGAGGTAATAGGCAGAGGCTTCTACATGTAACATTACTTTCACGCGTTTTTCCATTGCAGTCAACAGAAGGCGGGCCTTTTGGTTGAGGGCCATTATTACTTGCATTGCAGGTAGGACAATCAGTTACCAGGCTGTATATCATTACATCGGTCCATCACTTGCTTACAAATACATATATACAGACACACAATATTTATAACCATCATTCATTAAAAGAGGCAAAACTACCTGAAGGTCAACGTAAGCATGGTAATAAACGGGTGTAGAAAGTGTACTACACGAGTAAAAGCAATCGTTTGACCCAGTCTTTTTTCAATAATGAATTCCTCTCTCGGTTGGTTCTTACAACACCTTGTAATAGAATAAAATTGTAAAGTGACGATGTAACCATATAAATGACTGTTGAACAAAACGATCATTTAGGCAAGATATTGTTTGTTGGAAAGTGTGGTTAAATTGCTTGGCGAGATAATATTTCTCTATACTTCATAATATAACAATAACAATATAATAAAATATATTTAAACTAAAACGAAATGGAAGGATCGTTTCTTTTTATGAATTATTTAAATCAACCTCTACAATGACCACGAATAATAGAGGAAGTTGCATTAGATTCTAAATCATTGCATAAATCACGTTATCAAATTTTTTAGTAGGCTTTATATAACAGTTTCACTAAAATTATAAAATTGGCCTCAGATCCTCCATATAAAAGACTGGAGTGCCAGCTTTTAAATGAATGTGGATTATATTATATTATATTATATGTGCTTGATGAATCGAATACAAAAGTCTTGATAAACAAATCCATTGAAATATGCAGTATTCATAACAAAACCAATGACAATTCATTGAACCTCTTTCCCGGTATTCTTTCCTTTCAAACCTGAAATACATTCTGAAAGTTGTTATTCATTCTTTGTCAAAAAAGAATGTATTCTAAGCGACATATTACATAGGTTTGACATATATTACTTGCCTCGGGACACTAAGGGGCGCACCATTAGATTTCGAAGGGGGACCAGGAAGTTTTTAGAAAAAAAAATCACCCTCCATAGGCAGAAGAAAAAAAAAATCAACCCTGAACATGGAATAGGGGAAAAACAGTAATTTCCAAGAAAAACAAATTCGCCCCGAACGGGACGCGAAAAAAAAAGTCCATCCCGAACCCAACTTCCCGGTCCCCCCTTGGAAATTCAATGGTGCGCCCCTAACTGATTCTCAATTTTACCTACTAAAGAGCTGCGAATATTCATACCCAAATTACCCGTATGTTGTGCGTAGGAAATGAATATCATATCTTTTAAATGCCGACGTGAAAGATGATGCACTTATGCAAGACAAAACTTTTAATAATACACTTAATAGAAAATGTCGTTTCTAAAAGAAAAAAGATTACTGGATCACAATGTTTTGTTTTGTAGAAACAATATTCAATTTAAAAAACAATATTGCCAAAGCTTGGAAATAGTAGAATTATTATATGATTAACATTGATAAACGAGGAAGGACTTTGCTCCCAATTTCATAAAATTTCATACAAAATCATAAATCACGACTTATTGCTAATAGTTTGTTTTCTTTTACCTGATGAAGAAAAAGAGTCAATAAAATATGCACATTATAATTTATTTTGCAAAACAGTAGTTTATACTTAAAATATTTAAAGGGGAAATGTTATTTTTAACTGGAGTCTTTGAAGTTGTAAAAAACAACATGTACAGATGTTTTGTTTAGAGATTCGCCACACTATACACCTACATTTACAACCATAATGAATTTCAAAGTAGACTTCTAGCTATATGCATTAGTATCATCCACAAGAATGTGGATGATTCGTAAGTGTTTTAACCACGGGCAATCTCGATCTTATCAGAGTTTCTTTTGGTTATACAAACATTGTTAATAGCAAAAGGGGAACTACTTAAATTGATAATCATGAAAGTACGTTTTTGTTACTTTTGACAAGCAATTGGATTTTTGATCATTTCATTACATTGCCTCGAAGACTCATCAGCGTCAAGTCACTGAGTAGGTTGCATTGTTGCAAAAGATGTTTTAAAAGAAACTCGTGATAAGGTTACCTATCGTGCTGTAATAATATTAGTTTTTTATTCACTTTCATGTACTTCTATCTTTAAGTCCTATCATCTTTCATCACATTTTCAAGAAGCAAGTGAAGTCATTGAATATTGGTTTCAACAATATGGGTGAACTGGAAAATAGTTCAACCACTCTATAGATCTAACATTATCAATGATTGAGTTTTGAAAACTATGATTACCTGTTTTCAGAAATATAAAACCATGTTGACGATACTTTTCTAAATACACCT
>JXSR01S005058.1:6162-24746 GCA_000969725.1 Ophiothrix spiculata
CAACTTAAGTTTTGCAAGTGTTCAGATTTGCTCACACTTTTTCAAATGAATGCTGTCAAATGTTCAAAAAGTGTTACATTTGAACGCATATATATGCGCTTACTTTATGTGTTAGTAATGTGTTCATTTGTTTAATACTAGTGTTCTAGAATATGTTCTAGAACACTCTTTTAACACTTTATCAAATGAACGCTGTCAAGTGAACACGTAAATTATGGCTAAAATACGTGTTCATTTGTTTAACACTAGTGTTCCTTTGTTTAACCATGAGCACCAGGATGACTTGTTTTGACCCCATTTTTTCCCTCCAAATGATGCGATTTTTTTACCCCGTCTTCCTCAATTTGGATATATTCGTTTTAAAATGTTTCAGGCCTAACAGTTGTATTATGATTCCCCGATCAAATACTGATGCTAATGTATGATTAACTGCTATCAATTCTGACGTATTGATATCCATAAACATAAGTATCCATATATATGAATATTTAGTAAGTCGTTCATGACGTATTTATTGTTTCCTTACTAAATAAAGCGATGGGTGTGCAACAAATCGCTCTAAGCCAATCAAAAGTCGTGATTTACCAAAACAATTTTTGACAAAAATGTAACACCTTTCAACGTTGCGTCGCGTTCGTGTATTGTTGCGTTCGCGTGTTGATGTGCTTAATACGGTCACAATAATGAATAATTAATCACAAAATATTATATAATAAAACAAATTAATAAGCTCATGAATATTTAAACATGAATATTCATGATCCATTGGATATAGCGATAGTTAGATTTTCCAACCGCCGCAGTGTCGCCGCAATATATCTATTCACACCGGAACTTTGAAATCAAATGATTTTTAATTCTGCTAATTTGATTTATGGCGAATTCTAGTGGTAAATATTTTGTCCTTTTGTACAGTAAAGTAGATGAAATAGAAAAATCGCTCGCATACAGACACCTCAGATTTTTTTTTCAATTCTATATAGGCCTATAATAATTTCATAAATATAGGCCTATATAGGCCTATATGCGAAAAGAGTAGAAAATGATTTTCGACTATACAAGTCTACCAAGTGCTCTTGGTTTAACACTAGTGTTCATTTGGTGAGCAAAAACACTTGACAAACTTGACTTTATTAAAGTCGAGTGTAATAAGTTGAATAAACCACTTTTCATATGTTTGGGATACAGGTTATTGATAAAAAAGGAAATATGGTTAAATATTTCCAGCATATGTCTTTGAGATAAACCTGGTGTTAAAAATTAGAACGCGTTCATTTCATTTAGTGTGTTAATCATTGTCTTCTTCGCAAATCCGGAAAGGCTTAAACATAGAAAAACGGGAAAACAGATACATCCTTATTTCTGTACCTGGATAATATCATCCATTTTCATACTTTAAGACCTGTATGTTTTTGGATTCTCAAACTGAATGACCCTTTTTTGACCAAAATATTATATATACACTGAATGCATTGAATTCAATCTTTTTCCACTCTTTCTGTCCTCAGCGTTTTGGATTATACTCTAATTAAAGACCGTTGTATCTTTTGTGCTTTTAATATTTTTTACCTCGCGTTAAGTTGACATTTTCAAAACTACTAACCTTAGACCAAGTTAGCATGATTGTAAGATATTCTTCAGGTTATAGCGGTATATTAGAAAGTTAACTTGTGTTTCATTAAAAAATATATATAATCATACGCTTTTAAAATGTCGTGTAAAAAGGGAAGAGGAAGAATTGTGTTGGTTGTACAGTCTGTATCCAGTATACGATACTGAATGCTTTATGTAGAGGGTTAAAGTTGTTCCCATGCGATTTCTCCATATCGGAGTCTATTACACAGTCGCACCTTGACTCGGTCTACATGTAACGGGTAGCCTTATGACTATGAGTCCCAAGTGGACTGCAATGGAGTCTCTTCTAACATTTCCTATATATATACGATGGCAAAAACTTGTTCCCGCTTGTCCCAAACTGGAGTACAGACTTTGTTTGATGCTTACAAGGCCAAAGTTCCTGTGATTTCCAATAAGCCATACAAACTAGTCTCGGCCTACAATGATAAACTAGGACTAAGAGGACAAACCCTCCTTTCCGGCGCTGGGGTATGAGTGAAGCCGATGTAGTAGGAATAGTAGTCTCCCGTTCTTATTGTCCGGGTCTGTAATTCACTCTCGGAAAAAGTGCTGTTAAGAACCCTTTCGTCTTAGAAGGTTCTGACAAGAACCTTTGATGGTTCTTTGTAGAACCTTTAAAAATGCAAGTAGGCCATCAAGGCATAATTTACTTTCGGTCTTCACATAATCTACAAATGTAAGGAAGAGAAGCGAAGTTAGTCCTCTAAAGTAGGCCTATTTACACGTGTTTTATCTTCATTAAAACATTTTTTCTATTTTACCAAGAACCTTTGAGGGTTCCCTGGTCTTTTATCAAAAAGAGTTCTTGAAGCTGAGGGAACCATTCTTGGGCTAAAGAACCTTTTCTGAACCTTTTTTTTGTTCTTCAAGGAACCCAATCAAAGGTTCAGAAAAGGTTCTTTAGCCCTAATATGGTTCCAATAGCTTCAAAAAATGAAGAAAACACATGTGTGAATTCTTTAACGGACTAACTTTGTCCACTGAAAAACAAAAGGGAGTCAAGTGACTCTTAAAAGGGTGTCCAGCATCCATGACTCTCCTGAGGAGTCACGTTGACTCTCCTGAGGAGTCACGTTGACTCTCCTGAGGAGTCACGTTAACTCTCATGAGGAGTCACGATGACTCTCATGAGAGTTAACATGACTCTTCATGAGAGTCATTGATGCTGGACTCTGGAAAAAGAGTCGAACTGACTCGTAAGTAGAAGTCACATCAACTCTTTTTTCGGTGTCATCTCAACTTTTCAAAAGAGTTTAAGTGACTCCTTTGGAGAGTCATGATGTAAGTGACTCCCCAAATGGAGGGAGTCAATATTGACATAGAGTCAAACTTGCTGGACTCCCTTTTGGGAGTACTAGTAACCTTGACTCTCTTTTGGCTTTCAATGTCTTCTCTTCCCTACATTTGCAGATAATGTGAAGACTGAAAGTAAATTAGGCCTTAGTGGCCTACTCACATTTTCAAAAGTTCTACAAATAACCATCAAAGAACCATAAAAGGTTCTTGTCAGAAACTTTTAGACGAAAGGGTTCTATATAGAGGACTAAATGGTTCTTAATAGCACCTTTTTGATTCTGAGAGTGATACAAAAAAAGATAGGCCATCGACTCTTCACGCATTACTTTCACGCTTTATTCCGTTATGGTATATGGAAGGTGGACTAGAATCCTGGGGGATTACGATACTTTTACACCTTTGAGGGGTCGGTTCAAAAGTAGACCTCCCATCAAAACCTGCAGTTGAGTTTGAAGTTTTCCTTTATAGGAAAGAATTCGAAAATTTACCCAACCATGGACTTACTATATTATAAAATACAGTATTCTCTACTAAATGCAAATTATTTGCAAAACTACAAAGCCTCTTCAAAGACGACCAAACAGTCCCTTGAACATCGCCCTCGCTGTCTCAATGCTCCGAGACAGATGCATATATGCTTATTTATAGTGATGGCAGAACATCATGTCATGAACCATGCCTACAACAGAAAAATCATATCGTTCTCATAGGGTAGCTGACACATCCCCTACAACAAATTCTTCGACATGTTGTGAAAGTTTTTTAGAACGCTTTAAATATTTTTAAATATATGATATAAATTTAATTCAAGTCGGGAAAAGGTGTATAAAATGATTATCTTGTTACTTATTATTAGTGTTTTTTGTTGGCTTCCAAATATTTATTTCAACTCATTTCATGCTGTAGAAAACAATATCAAAGTGATTTGATCAAAACAGGGGAAAAATTATTTTTTCTTATTGCACAATCAGAGACAAATGATTAGAATTTAACCAATTAATTGACCAACACAAAAGAGCTGAAAAGGTCTCTTATGCTTTCATTTTTGGTTTTAATAATTATTTGCATGACATGATCGTGTACCTCCATGAACTCCACTCAGATCCACATAATTTGAACTTCAAGTTACGGTCCGGTCCATCAAAGTTTCTTGGATGAAAAGTGAAGCTACTAGTACTAGTAAATTAAACGGGTTTTAAGATGAGTAAACCATACACTGAAAATAAAAAGGGGTCACAATGGGTCCTGAGATAAGCATGCTATATGGCCTTGCGTCACAAATAGGTCCTTCAAATATGATGGATTTGTTACATATTACCCTAAAAAATTGTAGAAAACATGCATTTTGCTAAAACTTCTTTACGTATTTGAGAAAGTTTGGTATCATATGAAAGGTCTATTTATACTCTAGGGATGTACAAAAAGTGAAGTTCTCATGATTTTAATTAATGAAGTTATACTTGAAAAAGCAATTAGGGAACACGATGGAGCGGGTGGAGGCGGCGACGGTGGAGGCGGCGCGCATAGGATTACATGCAAAAGTGTATACAAGTTATGATTTATAAACACATGTATCATTAAAAATAAAAATGCTGGGATCATAATTTTTTGAATATAGTTCAATGAGATATGTATATTGATAAAGCATGTATTGAATATTGACTTGTCATCCAAATTTTGTTGTTTCTTAATGGTTTATATGTGGGTAATTTTCTCTATACATTACTGTACAAAACATGCATTTACACTCAAAAACTTTAAAACGACATATCTTTTGACCGAGTCGACGTAAATGGTAAAAGTTATACATTTTTCAAAAGGAAATTTGTCGAGGAATCCAATTATGTGATTGATTTTTAGGTAGTGTATACACGAAAAATCTTTTGACCGAAAATGTCCCAAAAATTAATGAGTCGTTTCATAGATTTTGACCATCCTCAATATTTTGACCACAATGAAATTGGTCACCAAATGAATTATTTTATGGAAGGCTATCATTACATCCTTCAAGTAATGTTTTTGTCATCTGGATACACCTTTCCCCAACAAAATCTCATTGTTCCAAGTTGGTTGAACAAAATGCACTTTTATTTTATTTTGCACCGTGTATAATTTTTACCCATCCCTAAAAATTAGACTTATTCAGGTAAAATTGAAATCCTCGGAAAGTAAGCTTTCCAGCAATATCTATCTTTGTAGGTTTTAAGTGTATATATTCAGAGTTACGATCCATTGAATACAAATTGGCATGGTTTTACCAATGCTTTTGTGTGAAACAAAAAACATGACCAGTTCATGACTTACGTCCATATATGGCGTCATGATGACACCTCCGTGATGGTACTTTGGCATTTTCATGGTTTAGTACCTTTAGGGTGTCAATTCACAACATTGACATCTTTATGGTGTCAATTCAAGCTCCTCTCAGGCTTCATTTTGAAAGGTGTCATGATAACATCTTCCAATTGCCATTTTGATAAATTCTCAGAGTTCAAGGTTTACATAACACCCTGAAAGTGTCAACAAACACCAAATGGGTTGTCAAATGACGCCATAGAATGCTCGTGCTCACGACTGACACCCGGATAGCATACTTATCTGAGGACCCATTGAAGACACCCTTTTTTATTTTCAGTGTATGTTTTCATGTTGATGGTCCTCAGAAAATGTAAATTGTTTCAACATAATGAGCTTGGTTTTTTTTTCTTCTTCTAAATAAAACTTTGTGAGTATAAACATTAACTTAAAACAATATAGGTATAGTCGTTATCTTCTATGTTATCCGATTATATCGGAGAACATTGATTTTTTCCCCTTCTAAATAAAACTTTGCGTATCTGCAGAAAAACAATTTTGCAAAATTTTGCATGCCTTCTCACCTGTATAGCCAAATTTGCAGTTGGTCTGTTGATTTTGTGTACCTTGTCAAACTTCTCTTTATTAACTTCATTCCAAGTTTACTAACTAAACAAAACTATGTGCTCTTAAACCAGCGCCGATGCAGTGTAGGTCTAATAAATAAATATTGAACCCACAAAGAAAAAAGAGAAAGAACGTGCCTTTGTCTCTTTCACTAAGTGCAATTAATAAAAGCCGAGTCGTGGATTACCTTTGGTTTTAAAGGCAGAACCATTTTGAAGAGCCATAAAATGATCTCGTGGCGTCATCAATAATACCGCCCATTAACTTAAAACAATACAGGTAGTCGTTATTATCTCTGTTATCCGATTATACCGGAGAACATTTATGAGCAAAAGATGTATCCAGACCGTGGACATGATAGAAATTAAAAGTAAAGCTACAAGATCCTTCATTATTACACGTGTTGCTAACTCAAGAGACATGGATACCTACCACCGCTCGTCGAAGATTGAGGGAGTCGGCGTCAACGTGTACTGTCGAACTTCAAAACCTGGGGCCTTCGACAAAGATCGCTCTTATTGGAGACGCAAGTTTGAAAGCGAAACTGACGAAGGATTTTACCAAGACAATATCAACATCGTCAGGCTACTGAAAGCAGAAAATCCACAAGATGGCGTATTAATAGCGAAGACCGAACTACCAGATATGGGAAAGATTTCGTTTAAGTCTGTTCACGATCTCAGTGAACTGTTGGCCCGTCTTGCATTCAAAACAGTATTCGGGCAGTGTGTTAGAAAGGCGAATCCCTTGATGAATTTTCTGCCTATTTGGCAACAGCGACAAGATATGTGGGATGCTATGAGCGGGGTACCAGCGGAACCAATTTGGTGGCCTAGTACACAGAGGCTGCCTTTTCGCGACCCTACACTGTTCCGCTCTGTATCAAAGCGTCCACTGAAAGAAGCGGTTGTTAGATGCTATTGGTTGTTCGATGTTGACAAGTTGACAGAAAGTTTGAGAAAGTTCGGCGAGTCTCTGTTTCCAGAGGGTACAAATTATGGAGAACTTCCACTGAATCGAGAAATCCATCGGTCATTCTATGAATTTTACCTCCCAGAATCAGGTTGGGGAGTGGATTAGATTGGCTACATTATAGATAACAAACGGCTCTTTTCAGAGCCATCAATTCAATTAAAGAGAAAATGTCAATGTTAGTCGTATACTGTCACAGTATACTTTGTTTGCAGATGTTGTTTTATTTTGTTTAAGCATAAATATTTATAATTCATATTAAGTACTCAGCTATCACAAAAGTGATTTTTGTCTTCTTTTTTTGTTTTGTATTTTTCAAGAAAAACACTAAAGGTCGTTTCGGAGATTGGTAGAAGATATTCATGAGGTGTGCTGCTCTAATTATATGATTTACAAAAGCATATAGGCTCATTCCATAGAAATGAAACTTTTTTTGACTTCAAGAAAACAAAATAAGTTTTTTTATTTGACCACACTAGCAGTTTTTTCGTTTTTTACTTGGTAGGGCTTTTTTTTTCCAAAACAAACAATGCATTAAAGAATTCCCTACAACTTTTATGAAATACAGCTTGTCCCAATATTAATGCAACGAGCAAAAATAAAAAATATTTAAAAATAGTTGCTAAAAGATTAAATCATAGTAATATATGTTTTTCAAAAGAAGAGTAATTACTCTACAACATGCTTTTTGTCCTGTTCCATTTTACCACTCCATTCCAAAGATATGAAGAATTTAAGAAAGCCTTTTAAATCTACGTTGGTCCGATTTGTAAGTTTAGCCTTCATGCTAAAGAAATATAAACTTGAAATGAAGAGAATTCTGCAACCAATTAGAGCACAATCAATCCAAACCTATATCTTACATGACCCGTACCTAACATTAAGTGATATTGGAAGTTCATTTTTAACTCAAATAGGTCAAAATTTTCAATTAAAGTACGGATCTTCCTGATACTCTCATATTCCTTAAATTTGTTACTTCTGGTGCGACAATCGGGTAGTTTAGGATACAATTTCTATCAAAAGAGTCGAAAAAAGGATTCTAATGAGATATATCAACTAATTATAAGTCTTTAACCAAAACCACGGAAGAAAACTAAAGATAAAGGAGTTTAAGAACTCAAGTAAGTTAATGATTCATCTGGCCCGCCAAGGAAACACAACAGGGTGACTAAACCAGATGCAAGAACCTCCTTAATATCAGCAGATCATCATTAAATTGAGTCCTTATGTCATGGAATGGGTTCAAGGGGTGCTTCTCCTAATCATGTGATGTTTTTAGTAAATTCAATTCGTTGTGTGCCCAATGACGTCACTAGAGGTGAATCTTTACAGATTAATAAATCAGACCATCAAGATTTTTCTGGTCTTTACAAAATGTGCAATAACTTTTGGTTCAGAGATCCAAATTAAACAAAACAAAAATCCTGTAAAAGCCAATAGTCTACTCTATAATATTATTGTAACGTTTGCTCACCATTGTGCTCTGTTCACTCAAAATAAAAGTTCAAAGTTCGTTGCATTTTTATTGGGACACCCTGTATTTGTAAATATATTACCTTTCATCTGTGAAAAGCGCAAAAAAAAAATCGTTAACACCTGTTTTTTTTACTTTGAAGTCATTTGGAGCAAAAAACTATTTCCATATACGATGTCACAAACGTTACCGAACGTTACATGAACTTTATTCAGGATTTTGGCAATGATTTTAATTTTTAAACACCACCTATGTCTTGACCCCACCAGTGAGCACCATTATCAACAACAATCTCGTGGATATATTTGTTCTATATCTTCTGTGGCCATTTAAAAGTGAAAATTTTCAATTTTTCGGTTACAAACGTTGCTTTGGAATGCCCTATATAGACTCTTCATTCAAAATAATCAGAATTTTAAGCAATTTTGCACACTGAAGTATGAGTGTTTTGAAAACATTTTGAAATTTCAAAAAATTGCATTTTTCGAGATATAAGTGCATTTTTTGTGAAGAATTTGTAATGGGCTACATTAGGATTTTGGACATAACTATATTATCGCTCGTGAGCCACTCATGATCAAATTCCCAGTGTACTAGCTTTAAGGCTGGGGTAGACCTTCCACTAGCATAAACGGTTTTTGTACTCAAAACTCTCAAACTAATTGCATAGACAATATAAAAGTATACATCTTTCGGTTTTTGACCAAAAATGCCAAATGCCAAAAATCATCATTTTTGCCCCAAAAATTTCTGAAAAGCCTTACTAAAATTTGCATTCGTGAAATTTTGAACTTTTTTGTTTTTTGGAATTTTACCTGAGGATATTTTGGACAAAATTGTGCGGTTTTGTATAAAAGCATGAAAATTGGCATGAAGGTAGAGAATTTTATACTGAATCATTCTAGGATGGGAGCCATTTCAAAATGACTAAAATTGAGCTAAACTACAGTAATTTGGAGTAATTTAAGCAATAAAAACCACCCAAGTTATATTTTAAAGCACAATTTTACTTTTATTGCATTTGTACTTACGGTAATGCTTCTATAAAATCTGTCAATCTGCAATGAGGGCGCTGTTCAAAATGGCCGCTACAGAGGCTCAAAATGAGGATAAAGTGTCAATTTACAGCAATTTTGGCACCATTTTTGCTCTAAAACACTCAAAAATACGGTTTTCAAATTGAAAATTACACAACCAGAGGTAAAAACTCTGTATCCTTACACAAACTAAAATTTCAAGGCCAAAAACGCTTTGATTTGTATTTTTGGAATTCAAAAAGGCTGCCAAAACACCTAAAATAGCCTATTTTTACAGTACATTCTATGCCACTTGGACACAAAATGAAGCAAAATAACGCTTTTTATTAATTTATTTACTGTTTGATGGTGGTAAAATGAAGCCACAAAAAAACCAAGATAATAATACTGTTGAATTGCACATATTCAAAATGGCCGCCAATATATCTCCAAACATACCTTAAATGCTTCAAAATAACCGTAAAATATGACATTTTGCTAAATTTTGGGATATTTTTCGGTATATATTGAGTTTAGAACAGATATTTGCAGTGGTTTTGGGGAATTTTTCCTCAAGAGAAAGTCAATAATTACATCTGGCGATCCAATTTATGTTTTTTTATGGCAAAATAAAATGATTATACATCATAAAAATATTTGTTTTGTTCAATTTTGTGCTCAAAGTACCTAAAACGCATCATAATTTAACCTATTTTAGGCACTTTGGCAGCCATTTTGAATTCCAGAAATGAACATCATAGCTTTTTTTGGCATTGAAATTTTAGATTGTGCAAAGATGCATGTGTTTTTGCCTCTGATTGTGCAATTTTCAATTTGAAAATCATATATTTGGGTGTTTTAGAGTCAAAATTGTGCCAAAATTGCCCTAAATTGGCATTTTTTGCTCATTTTGAGCCTCTGTAACGGCCATTCTGAACAGCGCCCTCATAACAGATTGGCAGATTTTATTCATATAGAGGCATTACTTAAATACAAATGCAATTAAAGAAAAATTGTGCTTTGAAATATGACGTGAGTGGTTTTTATTGCTTAAATTATCCCAAATTACTATAATTTAGCTCAATTTTAGTCATTTTGGCGGCCATCTTGAATTTTTGAAAACATGAAATCAGACGAAAATGCTACAAAGTAGTAATTTGTGCATAAATAAATGGTCTAATGGTTAAAACGTGATGTCTGGGTCTTCATAATTTTCATAATCATGATTTTTTCCAAATTGCTAAAAATCTGTTATTTTTTGCTTAAATAGGGTAACTATGCCGGCCATTTTGAATCGCGCCCTCTAGACGTAAATGTGTAAAATTGAATAATTCATTAGCAGACACCTTTATGGCCTAAATAATGATGAATTAAAAAGAAATTAAAGTACATAACTCCACAAACCTTCCCGTGTTGCGAATAATGCCTATTTTTGAATGATGACAATATGTTAATTGGCGGCCATTTTGAATCTGGCAGCCATCTTGGATTTTCAAAATGAGTGAAATATGATTAATTAAGGCATTTGTGATTCGTGTTTGTCATTTCTAACTCAAACCATGTATGGTAATGCTGCCAAAATGATGAAATGTTGATTTTTGTATTTTCAATAGGTGATAATGGCGGCCATTTTGAATTTTCAAGATGACCGTCATATTTGAAAAATGCAAAAATGGCTCCCATCCTAGAATGATTCAGTATAAAATGCTCTACCTTCATGCCAATTTTCATGCTTTTATACCAAACCGCACAATTTCGTCAAAAAACTGCAAAAATATCCTCAAGTATTTAGAAACAAATGTCTACTGAGGAAAGCTTTTCTCAAATTTTTGATTTTTATATTATTTTTTGAAAAATTGCCAAAAATAGGCCAAAAATTGCCATTTTGGTGGCAACGGTGGGATTTGATTACATTTTTTGATCTATTTTTGGCATTTTTTTTTAAACTAAGAAAAAAATCAAAAATTTGAGAAAACCTTTCCTAGACATTTGTTTCTAGATTCCAAAAAGCAAAAAAGTTCAACATTTCACAAATGCAAATTTTAGTTAGGCTTTCCAGAAATTTTGGGGCAAAAAATACGGTTTTTGGCATTTTTTGCCAAAATTGTCATTTTTGGTCACAAACTGATATCATCATCATCATGTACAGGGTAAAACTGCTTCTAAAAATGTATACTTTTATATAGTTTATACAATTAGTTTGAGAGTTAGAGTACAAACATCATTTATGCCATTTGAAGGTCTACCCAAGCCTTAACGCGCAAGCCGTGTTCCAGTGTGAACGCAAATGCTAAGTTGTCTCGCTCTAGAGCCAGTCATGACTAGTCATGACTTTTATATGTGAACACATTATAAATATCAGTTGCTCCGATGCCATTTGTGATCTCTAGAGGAGGCCTACTTTGGTAAAATATTAAGGCTTCAATACGTGTGATTCTGGTAATACATAAGTGATGACTCACCCCGAAAAGGGGAACTTTGCGACAGAACACTTTTTGAGAAACTGATGAAAATAGGCGGCAAAAAATAAAAAAATAATAAGAATTCCCATCAGATTTTCTGTTGTAAAATGTGATCGCCTTGATCAATTTCAACAAATAAGGTGTCATTTTAAAGCTCAAAAATGCTTTAAAAGCTCAAAAATGCTTTAACAGATGAAATGATAAAATAAAAATTGATATCATCTGCAAAGTCCCCACTTTCGGGGTGAGCCATCACAAATATTCTGATGTCAGTGCCCGGTGTCAGTGATTGGGGACTTCAATACCGTATATACCTTCAACGTCCCGTATCTCGAAACGTTTGCGGTCATGTATCCTTAACCATGTCATCATTTTGAGTTAAAAAAAATCAGAGATCATACTTAATGACAAAAAGGAATTGTTGAAACAGCCAGTTGCCTAATTATTTAGTTTTCGGGTGTTTTGTACAGTAAGTGAAAGGGCATCTAAGTTTGGATGTGGTCCTTTTGGCTCTCCAAATTAAATCAAGTCGAATGACCTTTAGCCTTAAAGGCGGGAGGATTTTTTTTGAAGAGCCATAAAAATGATCTTGCGGCGTCATCAATAACATCGCCAACTGCTTTAAGACAATACAGCCAGTCGTCGCCCAACTTATAGACCCAAGTTAACATTTAATCCTATACAAGTACCGCTGACCTTAAGTACATGAAGAACAAAAGCTCACATCCGAACATGACAGAAATTACATGACTCAGGCCTATATAAAGAGGGAAAGCCACGAAATATCATTATTGTTTTGCTAACTCAAGAGACCATGGATACCTACTACCGTTCGACAATGATAGAAGGGGTCGGCGTTAACGTATATTGTCAAACTTCCAAGCCCGGTGCGTTCGACAAAGATCGCTCTTATTGGAGACGCAAGTTTGAAAGTGAAGCTGACGGAGGATTTTACGAAGACAATATCAACATCGTCAGGTTACTGAAATCGGAAGATCCACAAGATGGTGTCATAATAGCAAAGACCGACTTACCAGATTTAGAGAAGATTTCGTTCAAGTCTGTCCACGATCTCAGTGATCTGTTGGCTCGCCTGGTATTCAAAACGATCGTCGGGCGGTGTGTTGAAAAGGTCAATCTCTTTTTGGATTGCCTTTCCGTTTGGCAACAGCGAGAGTTTATGTGGGATTCAATGCATGGGGCACCAACGGAGCCAATTTGGTGGCCTTATAAGCTGCCCTTTCGTAATCCTGCATCGTATGGCTCTGTGTCAAAGCGTCCACTGAAAGAAGCGGTTGTTAGATGCTATTGGTTGTTTGATGTTGGCAAATTGACGGAAAGTTTGTGCAAGTTCGGCGAGACCCTGTTTCCAAAGGGAACACATTATGGAGAACTGCCACTAAGTCGTAATATTCATCGGTCCTTCTATGAATTTTATCTTCCAGAATCTGGTTGGGGAGTAGATTAATTTGACTGGACAGTCTAAGATACCAAACGGCTCTTTTCAGAGCCACTAATTCAACAAAAGAGAATATGTCACTGTCAATTGTATTGTCCCGAATGTGCCGCCTCCAAGGTCCTCTTTCGAGCTGCCTCTTCCGATGCCCGGAATGCCAAGTCTTTTTTGCCAACTCTGATAAAACCCCAATTTTCAAAGAGAGTGTCCAAAAATGCGTTTTTAACCCTTTTTTGGGGTGCTAAATTTCATCTTTTATAGTCGTATTCTATTGGGGAAAATTAGTTCAGCCTCTTTGATTCATCACACATCGATTTGAAATAAATCATTTTGCTATTAAAGTTTACCTCCCCTTACGAAAACAGAAATATCTGTTGCAGAATTTTAAATTGTTATATCACCAATGTCATATCGCATTTTCAGCAAGCATCAGTATTATTTGTATTTCCTTGTTGTTGTTTTTTTGTTTTTTTTAAAGGTTACAGGGGTTTTTTTTGCGAGCGACATTGACATGTTTACTGCAAGTCTTTGCATATACTTACACATGCCAGAATATCCCAATTGTCGGCACAGAGTTGGGAACAGGGTCTCTAGTTTACACATGAACCTTTACTAAAGTCTCTGCCAAAATCCCTCGGACAAAATCGATCACGTGACCACGGATTGCAGCAGACGATCGCGTTTGTAAACAATTGGCCCTGCACTCTGGATACTTATTAACCTCGTCCGAAGAATAGTGACGCTAATTTAGTAATTTCACGTCCATGATCAAGGTCAAAATGGCGTCAACAGACTACTTCGAAAAGGTTGACGCCTAATACTTTCATGATGTTCGGACTATTCGATTGTTTTCAAATCAGTCGGGTAACCTCAATTGTTAAAAAGGTCGAGATCCCATGTTTGGTTCTTTTGATGGAAGGGTAATAAAAATGATCTCAGGGCGTCATCAATAATACCGCATACTAAAATATAACTTACAACTGGGACAAATAATACAAGCTTATAATAATACAGTTAATCGTTGTGGCTATAGGCCGAGATCCCGTGTTCGGTTCTTTTGATCATGGACGAAATAACCTCCATGCTTTGATGGAGGGATAATAAAGATGATCCCATGGCGTCATCAATAATACCGCCCGCTAACTTAAAACAATACACCAGTAAACCGTTGAAGTAACAAGTAGGATTAATCATCCGATTAAACAACAGAGCTATTGTTCTTTATGAACAAAAGCTCACGTCCGGTCATGACAAAATTACAAGGCTTTAGGCCTATATAAGGGGAGCAATGAAGTAACAAGATCATTATGTGCTGCTAGCTCCAGAAACATGGATACCTACCACCGCAGGTCAATGATTGAGGGAGTCAGCGTCAACGTATACTGTCAAACTTCAAAACCTGGGACCTTCGACAAAGATCGCTCTTATTGGAGACGCAAGTTTGAAAGCGAAACTGACGAAGGATTTTACCAAGACAATATCAACATCGTCAGGTTACTGAAAGCAGAAAATCCACAAGATGGCGTATTAATAGCAAAGACCGAACTACCAGATATGGGAAAGATTTCGTTCAAATCTGTCCATGATCTCAGTTAACTGTTGGCCCGTCTTGCATTCAAAACAGTATTCGGGCAGTGTGTTAGAAAGGCGAATCCCTTGATGAATTTTCTGCCTATTTGGCAGCAGCGACAAGATATGTGGGATGCTATGAGCGGAGTACCAGCGGAACCAATTTGGTGGCCTAGTACACAGAGGCTGCCTTTTCGCGACCCTACACTGTTCCGCTCTGTATCAAAACGTCCACTGAAAGAAGCGGTTGTTAGATGCTACTGGCTGTTCGATGTTGACAAGTTGACGGAAAGTTTGAAAAAGTTCGGCGAGTCTCTGTTTCCAGAGGACATACATTACGGAGAACTTCCACTGACTCGAGAAATCCATCGGTCATTCTATGAATTTTACCTCCCAGAATCTGGTTGGGGAGTGGATTAGATTGGCTACATTGTATATAACAAACGGCTCTTTTCAGAGCCACCAATTCAATTAAAGAGAAAATGTCAATGTTAGTCGTATACTGTCACAGTATAGTTTGCTTGTAGATGGTGTTTTATTTTGTTTAGGCATAAATATTTATAATTCATATGTTACATTAAGTACTCAGCTATCACAAAAGTGATTTTTGTCTTCTTTTTTTGTTTTGTATTTTTCAAGAAAAACACTAAAGGTCGTTTCGGAGATTGGTAGAAGATATTCATGAGGTGTGCTGCTCTAATTATATGATTTACAAAAGCATATAGGCTCATTCCATAGAAATTGAACATTTTTTGACTTCAAGAAAAAAAAAATTTATTTGAGCACATTAGCAGGGCTTTTTTTTGTAAGTTTTTCTATCCGTGAATGAATAAACGAGCAAAATTTTTTATTAAAAGTGTCACAAACGTTACCAAAAAGTTACATCAAAATGTTACAAACGTTTCCAAACCAAACAATGCATTAAAAAATCCTGACGATAGAATTCCCTGCAACTTTTATGAAATACAGCTTGTCCCAATATTAATGCAACGAGCAAATAAAAAATATTTAAAAATAGTTGCTAAAAGATTAAATCATAGTAATATATGTTTTTCAAAAGTATATATTTATTGTAACGTTTGCTCACCATTGTGCTCTGTTCTCTCAAAATAAAAGTTCAAAGTTCGTTGCATTTTTATTGGGACACCCTGTATTTGTAAATATATTACCTTTCATCTGTGTAAAGCGCAAAAAAATCGTTAACACCTCAGAGAATTTTTACTTTGAAGTCATTTGGAGCAAAAAACTATTTCCGTATACGATGTCACAAACGTTACCGAACGTTACTTGAACTTTATTCAGGATTTTGGCAATGAATTTAATCTTTAAACACCACCTATGTCTTGACCCCACCAGTGAGCACCATTATCAACGACAATCTCGTGGATATATTTGTTCTATATCTTCTGTGGTCATTTAAAAGTGAAAATTTTCAATTTTTCGGTTACAAACGTTGCTTTTGAACGCCCTATATAGACTCTTCATTCAAAATAATCAGAATTTTAAGCAATTTTGCACACTGAAGTATGAGTATTTTGAAAACATTTTGAATTTCAAAAATTTGCATTTTTCGAGATATAAGTGCATTTTTTGTGGAGAATTTGTAATGGGCTACATTAGGATTTTGAACATGACTATATTCTCGCTCGTGAGCCACTCATGATTAAATTCTCAGTGTGAACGCAATTATAGAAAGTGTCTCGCTCGTGACCAAATGTGACGCGCCACTAGTTTTAAGGCTGTGGTAGACCTTCAACTAGCATAAACGGTATTTGTACTCAAACTCTCAAACTAATTGCATAGACAATATAAAAGTATACATTTTTAAAAGTGGATTTTTACCCTGAACATATTGGTGATATAGGTTTTCGACCAAAAATGTCGATTTTTGCAAAAATGCCAAAAATCATCATTTTGCCCAAAAAATTTCTGGAAAGCCTTACTAAAATTTACATTCGTGAAATTTTGAACTTTTTTGTTTTTTGGAATTTAGAAACAAATGTCTAAAGCTTTTCTCAAATTTTTGATTTTTATCTTATTTTTTGAAAAATTGCCAAAAATATATGCCAAAAATTGCCATTTTGGTGGCAGCGGTGGGATTTGTTTACATTTTTTGATCTATTTTTTGCATTTTTCTTTAAACTAAGAAAAAAATCAAACATTTTAGAAAACCTTTCCTAGACATTTGTTTCTAGATTCCAGAAAGCAAAAAAGTTCAACATTTCACAAATGCAAATTTTAGTTAGGCTTTCCAGAAATTTTGGGGCAAAAAATACGGTTTTGGGCATTTTTTGCCAAAATTGTCATTTTTGGTCACAAACTGATATCATCATTATGTTCAGGGTAAAACTGCTTCTAAAAAAGTATACTTTTATATAGTTTATACAATTACTATTAGTTTGAAAGTTAGAGTATACAAAAACCATTTATGCCATTTGAAGGTCCACTGAAGCCTTAACGCGCAAGCCGTGTTCCAGTGTGAACGCAAATGCTAAGTTGTCTCGCTCTAGAGCCAGTCATGACTAGTCATGACTTTTATATGTGAACACATTATAAATATCAGTTGCTCCGATGCCATTTGTGATCTCTAGAGGAGGCCTACTTTGGTAAAGTATTAAGGCTTCAATACGTGTGATTCTGGTAATACATAAGTGATGACTCACCCCGAAAAGGGGGACTTTGCGACAGAACACTTTTTGAGAAACTGATGAAAATAGGCGGCAAAAAATAAAAAAAAAATAGTAAGAATTTCCATCAGATTTTCTGTTGTAAAATTTGATCGCCTTGATCAATTTCAACAAGTAAGGTGTCATTTTAAAGCTCAAAAATGCTTTAACAGATGAAATGATAAAATAAAAATTGATATCATCTGCAAAGTCCCCCCTTTCGGGGTGAGCCATCACATGTCAGTGCCCGGTGTCAGTGATTGGGGACCGTACCGTATACCTTCAACGTCCCGTATCTCGAAAAGTTTGCGGTCATGTATCCTTAACCATGTCATCATTTTGAGTTAAAAGATATCAGAGATCATACTTTATGACAAAAAGGCATTGTTGAAGCAACCAGTTGCTTAATTATTTAGTTTTCGGGTGTTTTGTACAGTAAGTGAAAGGGCAGCTAAGTTTGGATGTGGTCCTTTTGGCTCTCCAACTTAAATCAAGTCGAATGACCTTTAGCCTTAAAGGCGGGAGGATTTTTTTTGAAGAGCCATAAAAATGATCTCGCGGCGTCATCAATAACATCGCCATCTGCTTTAAGACAATACAGTCAGTCGTCGCCCAACGTATAGACCCAAGTTAACATTTAATCCGATACAAGTACCGCTGATCTTTAAGAACATGAAGAACAAAAGCTCACATCCGAACATGACAGAAATTACATCACTCAGGCCTATATAAAGAGAGAAAGCCACGAAATATCATTATTGTTTGTTCGCTAACTCAAGAGACCATGGATACCTACTACCGTTCGACAATGATAGAAGGGGTCGGCGTTAACGTATACTGTCAAACTTCCAAGCCTGGTGCCTTCGACAAAGATCGCTCTTATTGGAGGCGCAAATTTGAAAGTGAACATGATGAACTGTTTTATCAAGACAATATCAATATCGTCAGGTTACTGAAAGCTGAAGATCCTCAAGACGGCGTGATAATTGCAAAGACCGACTTGCCAGATCTAGGAAAGATTTCGTTCAAGTCTGTCAACGATCTCAGTGATCTGTTGGCCCGCCTGGTATTCAAAACGATCGTCGGGCGGTGTGTTGAAAAGGTCAATCT
>JXSR01S005058.1:44066-55001 GCA_000969725.1 Ophiothrix spiculata
TTACGGCTCTGCGTCCAAAAACATCCACTCGCCTGGAGTCTTTCGCTGCGACGTTCACTGAGACTTATTGCATTAACACTTAAGTGACCAAGGGGGTTCCTAGGGGCCCTACAACAGGTTTTCGTGCGAGCGAGAAAACGAAAAAAAAATACACCGTCGCTCCATGTCATTGTCAAACTTAACGCAGCGGGTCCCTCAGTGGCAAAAAATTCAAATGGATTCAGTCGTTTTCGTACTAGCATAAAGTGATTTTTTAGGGCACTGTTCAAATTTGTTTTGCCCATAAAATCGAAACCGAATATTTGTTTCTAATTTAATTTTGGCAATGGTATTGCATTTGCAATGTGCAAAATTTCATGCAAAAATTTCTTGGGGAACAGGGTTTTTAAAACTGTGTCGGGGAAAATTGTTTACGCGGCATAAATAAAGTTTTTTCGGTCGCCATTATGAAACGGTTAATTCGATTTTCAATTTCTTCCTGTATTTTTGTCCCTTTTGCATGCTTTATGATTGATCAGACATTGTACGTAAACTTGATATCGGAAGGGTGTTTTTTAAGGTCCCTAGGACCCCTCCCCCCTCTCGGGCACCATAGTACCAACTGACTTGCACGTTGACATTTTATCCCCGAAAAGCATTATTTGCAACAATACCCTGCGGTCGGATGGTGTACATCTACTGTACGTATCTGTTTTATTTCTCCACTATGAATATTTGTTAATTATAGCTGTGATAAGAAAAAAAGTTTATCCTTTGAATATTCATTTGCTTGGTTTATCTAGCACACATAACTAATCTAGCATAATATTTCAATTATATTCTGACTTGAAAATCTTTTGTTGAATCTATGGACCTGAAGTGACTAAAATTTAACTATTTTACTTTGGGGCGCAGCCCCGAAGTAAAATAGCTTAAGTTTAGTCACTGAATGACGTGAAGAGATCTGAAAATGTCATTATATATTTGTTTTATATACAAGTACTGTACTAATAAATTTTAAATAATGCAATTTTTACTTGTTTGATGGCCTAATTTAATTAACCTTATTAAAAAAATGCACTAAAACAAAATGATTTAACCATGAATACAAGCAATAGGTTAATGCGCGTATTGGCTTGCGCGTCTAAGTTTGTTGCGCGCGTAAGTCCGTGTGTGAAAGTGACGCGGCTATAAATAACGCAGAAAACCGTAAATAGTCTTTTGATACCCGTAAATAGTCTTTTCAAAAGAACTATTTACGGGCTTTTCCTCAAGATAGTTGAGATTATATACCGACTTAATAAATTTAACAGAGTTGATTGGATAAAACCCGATCATGTGATTTCAAATAGCTTTAACCAGGTTGATGAAAGCCCTAAATAGTACTTTTGAAAGTACTATTTAGCACTTTCAGAAATACTATATAGCGCCTACTACATTTACCTTATACGCAAAGCAACTTTCACGCACGAAATTATGCACTCATCAAACTTATACGCGCAAGCAATTAATGCGCGCACTTACCAACGCACGCATTCCTTGTAAGCATGCATTGTGTGAGTGCTTTTTTCAAATGTTTTATTTTACTAAATTAGATTGTTTAGCACATGAAAATTGCCGAAATCAGAAATTTATTAATGCGGTATATAAAACAAAAATATATATACTTTTTCATATCTCTGGATTAAAACTATGATCCTTCAGTGACTAAAATTCTGCTATTTTAGTCACTTCAGGTTCATAGTTTTAACAAGAGATCTTCAAGTCGGTCTATACCGGGAAGTGCCAGTATATGGCAAATAATATCGTCCCGATTACAACCCGATTAGGCTCTGAAGAGCATAGATTCCAGCGTAGCGCCATCGGTCGATTCATCCCGATTAGCCTGGTGATCAAGCGATTGTGGAACGGATAGCCCAGTGGCAAGGCGTGGAGTACTGATAATCAGCGTGAATCGATGGAAAATACTTTTTTTGTTCACTTTTTATGTTAAACATAAAGTATAGCATTATTTATTTATTATCTATTTTTTCAGTTGTAAATTTGTAATGCTTTTGTGCGGAAGATGCAAATGGTTATCAGATTATTCTTACCCATTTCATTTTTTTCTTTGTTATTAATTATGAAACTAATAATCTTTTAATTTTTACTGTCGTGCAAGTAAACTTTCTCTCTGGCAGTGCATATTGTGACCTATCAAAGATTATTAATCAAGCATTGACTTTTAATTATTAGCCAGAATCGATAGCAACTTTGAATGTTTCGCTAAAAGTGACATTCAAAAACACACCATTATACTCCTTTGTTTCCGACAAGCTATACAATAAAGCTATACAATAATTCTACTTTTGGGCATAATCCATGCATGACATCTTTCTCATCATCATTCACGTCAGATTAATTGTAGGATTTGAGATCGATATTGAATCAATTTGAATTTTTGTACATGGTTGATGCGTTGGTTCGAATACTGCATTGGAACCCGAACGGTTTTACAAGAATTCAACTTCTACCACAAAACATAAATGATAACCGTGAAAAATACTCACCGACCATACTATAGGATTCGAACCTGGAACCTTGACTTTACAGGCGTCATGCTCTACCAACCGAGCTAATGGGTCAGATGTGGAAAAGTAGTTGAATTTTAATCTAATAGTCTTCAGTTCTTACCCGTCCCTCTATCACCCTATCATTAATAAATGATTAGTAGAGAATTTTTGGAAAATCAATTCCGAATTAAAATTTTATTGCAAACTCTGTGTGCAATTGTTTGACAGTTTCCACTTAAAAAAAAATCATTATTATTTATTTGTTTGTTTGTTTGTTTGTTTATTTATTTATTTATTTATTTATTTATCTGTTGATTGATTGGTTGATTCATTGATTGATTGATTGATTATAAATATATTACTTGTGATTTTTCCACATTTTAATATGTTCAGATCTGCTACATATTGCTGAATTACCTAAAATACACAAGAGTGATTTCCTCTTTTGATTTCAAATTGATATGCCATGAACAACGTGAATATGTTAAACCAATCCTGGAAAATTAATTCGATTGTAACATCATTTCTATAGCGAATCAATTAGGTATCGAAGTGTTACGTGTAATCCGTTTATCACCACAACTGGAACACGATTTCTGGTTTAGAACTATTAGGTTACGTAACCACTTCGATACATAATACTTCGTGATCAATACAATATGTATTAAATGTTAAATATACATACTTTTGAAAAAGTATGCCGATGTACATAAGTCTAGTTAGTAATAATGGTCGTAAAATGTGAAACCTAAAAGCATATAAACACGCATAAAACACAACAGCAATCATTATTATGTCTACTAATCACTTGATCACCAGGCTAATCGGGATGAATCGACTGATGGCGCTACGCTGGAATCTATGCTCTTTAGAGGCTAATCGGGTTGTAATCGGGACGATATTATGTGCCATATACTGGCACTTCCCGGTATTTGTATACTATTTGAAATAATGTCATTGGTGTTCAACTCTCATAAATTTATTAATACAGTATATAAAGTATTCTATTGATGATTTAGTGTTTTGAAAAGTGGGGTTTGCTCCAAAACAACCTTTGATGAACCGTAACTTTACTTGTGGGTGTTGAAGGTGTTGAATGATATTCGTTATCTTTACACATTCTTATGCCTGACTGACGTACGACTCTAGTCGCCATTACTATGAGTAGGCTATACGACACTAAAGTGAATCAAGCTAATTACTGGTACGTAGGACCGTGTGACGTGCTATTGGCAAGACAGACATCTAGCGAAATGGTATTTCCGAATCTCGCGACCACAATATGTTTTGGATATTTTTTTCCTACCCGACCAAATGAATTTGGCCTTCTATGAGCTCAAGAATATCGAATAAAATGTACAATAGGATGCGCGTATGGATATTTGGAGTGTTTATGATGAAGTGTAATTTTATGTAAAACTTGGCACATACTTAACTCCGAAAAAAATGCAAAAAAGTTACACAACAAAAAATGAGAGTCGGGTATGTCAAAGGTATTTTGTATCAGCAATTTTAAGAACACTTTAAATCTATAGGTGAGTGCTCTGACCCTGATGAAACTGCCTAACTTTTTCACAGAGATATAAACAACCTCTTCATAGATAATCTATTGCAAACTAGTTTACGTGTCACCCTAAGGTGGTATTTTATAGAAGCATGTTCATTATTGCCACCTACTTATTGACCTTTGGCATTTGCTCAATTGACAACTAATCAAACAGACAAACTGAATAAGAAGACGGGGAAGAAGTTACCTTCGCAGTGTCACGGGGCGTATGCACCTTCACAAGATCAACAAATTAACGTATGACCTTGATGATGGTGTGATTGATACATGTTTTATGAAAACATACATCCCGGAGGTTCTACAATCTACATGTCCTTCCCAAGTCAACAAAGTAACGTATGGCGTACATGTAGATTATGACGTTATTAGTAGATGCACTATTTAAACATATACACTCCGTTATCAGAAGTATTGCAACATAGCGTAAATCCTGGTGTTTGCGAGTATAACTCGTCCATAGTTAATATTTTGATTTCTTATTTAGCTGAGCAATGTTGCCATTGTGTATTATTCAATGCATTAAAACAGTCCCCTTAGCTTATTTTAGTCCAGTAAGAATTTGTGTCGCTTTCAAAATGGCGACTCTATGGGAGATACTGAATGAAGATCTCAAGCACATTGTAGCCCTGAGAACCGAAGGAATCTTTTTTTGTTATATGGCTGTGCGATTTTATTTTTTGCTGCCAAATGATTTCTGGAATTACTGGACGTCCGGGGATTCTTGTAATGCATGTAACTTGCGTATAAGCAGTTGGCCATGAAAGACTACACATATGGAAAATCATCAATCATATTGCAAAAATAGGCTTTTTCCATTTTACCCATTGGTCTTTTTGGTCGCTCAGTACTGCCTGGAAAGTAAAATTACCTGCGTATAAATATTCTCGAAGGAATATTTAAGGATTGTAGACTCATAGAGTAACTAAAGGGAAACAATTGACAACGCTTGTACACGGGCAGCGAAGAGTTGGGATGACGAATTTGCCGAGGAATGTGACAGCGGCCCTGAATTGACGCCATATTGTTTTCATTAAGGAGTGTTGGTCTTATTGAGTTTTGATAATTAAAGAATAAGTGTCTTGAGTTTTAAATATGACGGCTACGACCACGTTTACCTTTCTTTGATTACAAAAATTGGTGTATAACTCAGGGTTTGAATTTCATTGGTATGTATTGATTCGAAAAACGTGCGACAATTGACGGAAATATCAATAACATCCAATTTATCGTTATCTTCAGCAAACCAATGTTAAAGTATTTTAGGAACTTGTCAACAGTTTGTAAATTACCACTTATCGTCCTTGAAAATGACGTCACACTCGACTGCACGTAGGTTTTTTATGACAGGATCTTCGAAAAGGGCGTTAGCAGTATCAATCTAAACGCACATGCGCATTACGCAAATCTGAAGTAAGACACGTGAGATAACATTAACCTGCGAGTCTTGAATAACAAACATTTCAAGAGACATGAGTTTATTAATTTAACATCTGATCCTCGACATATATCAGCTCTCAAAGAATTGCTTATTCTGAGTGGCATTGTAGAAGTGAGCAGCCGCTATCATTAAATTGAATGCATAGCCCCTAGTTATTGAAATAAGTGTCAATTCATCGAAATAGTTAAAGAAAAAATCCCATGAAAACAACTTTATAAAGATATCATTATAACTAGCACAATAGTGTTTTCAAGCCAACGTTTTGAAAAACGCTATTTAAATTTTGCGCCCAAACCACAGTCGACGATGTTGCAATACTTTAGATTAGTGTGTGTACAACCCGATGGTTATTCTTGCCCCTCCTAAGTTCAACAAAGAAATGCATGACCTTGACGATGACCTTGATGACTTAATAATCCATACTTGAAAATTGTTGTCTCCATGTACAGTAGCTGAGAACAAAAGGTTGTCTGTCGCCATTATTTTGTACTTGCATAGACAATATGTGTCCCGTCGCGGCAAAAGGATGCAGTTGTCGGCTCCTACATGTTGGTCATTGTAGCACATCTGATACATCAGATATGCTAGTCATATATGCTAAAAATGAGCAACATGTAGGAGCCGATAGCTGCATCCTTTTGCCGAAGCGGGACACATATAATAAGATTTAAATCAATGAACTTTACTAAGCATCCACAAGCCGAGTCATGGTTTATCAATTGCCATTGAGTGATTGACAAAACTAAGAAAAAAAGAACATTTTTACAAATTTAGAAATTCTGGAATGTATCTATTAATGAGAATTCACTACTTTGAATGATATTTTACGTTTTTGGATTCAAACATTTTGGATCGGCAATGGAATCTTTAATAATTAAATAACCACAGATCGTGCAACATTAATATGTACTTTTTGTAGAAATTCACATATTTAATGTAATTCTCAATGAAAATGTGTCTATTCAATAACATAAGTGTTTGCACAAAAGGGAATTGATTTTTGATTGTTTAACAATAAAATGTAATACGCCTCTCGTGCTATGACATTAAACATATATGTATATAATTGTCAAGGAAGTAAAACTTTTAAAATTATCGGATGCCCATCATTTAATGTACAGTAAATGTGAAATCATGTTACTTTACAATGTTTTGTTACCAAGTATTTTATGAGCGTTTCTTTAAATGCCTTTGTTTATAATATGCACATGTTTAATAAATTGAATACAAAAAATGCAACCCAAAAGGTTTACAGTGTGTTAATAAGTATTATGCACAATACTTTATTTAAGGTATTCATGTAGTTTTTAATTTGCATGCTTTTGCAAAACTTGACATATATAGATAACAGGTCATAAGAAAAGATTGAAATTGGGGATAGTAGGTGTTAAAAATTAGATTTGTCCCTAAAAATGACACGAAACATCTTTTTATAATTTTTATTTTAGCAATGCATTTGTAATTATCGTCTGCTATTATGAGCCAAATATCATTGAAAATTCCTTTGGAAAAGCAGATTTCAAATTTTTGTGGGAATTTTTTTTTGGAAAAAAATAAAATTTCATAGGAATTATTTATCTGCCGCCATTTTGAAACAGAATAGCAGATTTTCATATTTGTTGATTTGTTGATGGTGTATCACCGAGTACAGGTTTAAAGATACATAATGCGGATAACATGTTTTTTAAACACCTTATACACTTAAGTGTTAAAGGGTCTTTTTTGCTTTGCAATCAAGCGTGACTAAGACATTTATGCTTATGACTCTATTACATATAGACATTCCATATTATCACTCAGCTTGAGTGCTGAAGTGACCTTGACTCAGATGTTGCCAAATCAAATTTGACCTCAAAATCAATTTATTGACCCCTACCGGTACATATGAAAAATTATCTCATCCGAGGTGCATCTCACACTCAACAGACAACTGACGAAAAGCAACATAAGTTTCACAGATGCTTTCCTCATCAATGGACATTTACATAACAAGAGGTAAAAAATAATTTTTACAACAGTTTACAATACAATAATTTAGGTTAGCTAAAGGAACTCAAAAGGCAGATTCCTTTTATCCCTTTACGTCGCGGTTGCGGTGCGTTTTGCACTGTAAGGGTACTGTTAGCGGTATAATAATTTAAAGCACACGATTGAATGGAGATGATGGTATCTATCAGGTTGGAAGCTGAGATTCGATTTTGTCCGTCCGTTTTAATGCGGTTTCATTTCAGCATCGTCTCTAATTGAAATTTTTCCGCAAGACAAAAACGCATTCAAAACGGATGAATCGCTCCAGGGACCGATTCATGTAAACGCATGTGTTTGCGGATAGCCGCACCGCAAACGGACCGGATAAATTTAAAGGAATCACTCTCGCTAAAAACTATTATATCGATTAAAAATACATCGCATGCGGAACGCATGCAGAATCGCATTGAAAACGGACGGTCAAATTGAATCTCAGCTTAAACCTGATCCTATTAAATCAAATATTTAAAATATACAATTACCAGAACCCTTATAGTGCAAAACGCATCGCACAAAAGACAGAGCCGAAAAATGGCGCAAGCAAATTTAAAGTGTTACAAACTCCAGTAAATCCAAGCTCAACCTGGACGTCCCAGGTATTGACGATTTTGATGTCAAAGGTAAAGCCAATGCAATTAACACCAAATTTGCCCAGGTATCAGATGCATTAGACCCTCTTGATTTTAGTAAACTCCCTGCCTATTTGCCTGCTGAAAAACCGCCTCATCTACACCCATGGGAAGTTTTTGCTGAGCTAGGTAAACTTAAAGCTGATAAATCTGCTGGCCCAGACCAAATCCCTCCCAGGCTGCTAAAAGAATTTGCGTATGAACTTAGTGTGCCCCTTTCAGATATTTTAAATTGTTCCTTTTTGGAAGGCAGAGTCCCGGATCAGTGGAAAAAGGCTATAGTGGTTCCCATCCCCAAACAATTTCCGCCCACTATTGATAAACTTCGTCCAGTGTCCCTCACCTCTATTTTTGCCAAAATTGCCGAGGGTTTTATTACCGGGTGGGTCCTGGATGATGTTGAACACATGATTGATAAGCGGCAGTATGGAAATGTAAAAGGGACTTCAACAGCTCACTACTTAGTCAGCCTTATTCATTACCTTCACCAGGGGGCCGATAAAAGTCACAATATAGGAACGGTGGTCCTCACGGATTTTTCCAAAGCGTTTGATTTAGTTGACCACACTATCCTAATTGAGAAAATGATCCGCATGGGAATCCGGAGGTCCATCGTTCCTTGGATTTGTGATTTTCTCCACAACCGCCAGCAATGTGTGAGGTTTAACAATGTTCTTTCTGATTATGTGCCGCTGCACGGGGGTGTTCCTCAGGGTACAAAATTAGGCCCAATTGGCTTCCAAATACTCATTAACGAGGCTGCTGAAAATTCTACTTCCATCTACTGGAAATATGTGGATGACTTGACATTTGCAGAGAATTCTACTTGTTCACATTATCCTTCAAGCTCTCTGCAGGCTGATCTCGATGAATTTACCAAATGGTCGAAGGATAATATGCTCAAGTTGAATCCCTCCAAGTGTCAAGCCCTCCAGTTTTATTTTGGTAAAAATCCCCTCCAGCCTAGTGACTTGAGAATCGGTCTCGAGCCACTGTCTTATGTCAATGGAGCACAGGTTTTGGGAATTTATCTTGAAAACAACCTTAAATGGAACATACAAGTTGACAATATGTTGAAAAAAGCCAACAAAAGGTTGTGTATGTTGAGGACATTAAAGCGCTTTGGCTTTAGCAGTGACGAACTTCGTGTGGTATACGGTGGCTATGTAAGTCCGATTCTCGAGTACGCTGACGTTGTGTGGCACCCAAGTATCACTTCCAAACAATCTCGTGACATTGAATCCATCCAAAGAAGAGCATGTCACATTATCCTTGGTATTCATATGAGTCTTACATTGAGGCGTTGGGTAGCTGCCAATTTGACTCCCTGTTTGAAAGGAGGGAGAACCATTGTCATAGGTTTGCTGAAGAGCTCCCTAAAAATGAGCGGACTAAATCTCTTCTCCCTCCTTCCAGATGTGAGTGTCATGGTCGCTCCCTTCGTAATAGTGCCAATATTTCTCAAATGCGGGTTAGGACAAAGCGCTTCGAAAATAGTCCTATACCCTATTTTATCAAAATGTTAAACAAATGATTGTCATGTGTATATATTTTTTAATCTTCTATATGACCCCACTTGATACAGCTGGTACTGTATCTTTAATGACTTCTATGTGCAATTTCATGGGGTTTTTAAAACCTTTTTGTCTCTTAATTTGTATTTTGATGTTTAAATATATTCTGTGTGCAATATTTTAATGTGATAAATGTTTTTGTGATTTTATATTGTAAATTAGCATGTTATTTGGCCTGAGGGCCACGATTTGCTTTTTGAATAAAACACCAATAAAAAAACCGCACCGCAAACGGATAAAAGGAATCTGACCTAAAATATGCAATCCTGGTAAACATTAAAAAAAACCGATATACTTGTGTTTTGCAAAAGGTCTCAACCTAATGTAATCTATTTTGATAAAAGCATGTATATTAATCAACGTTTTATTGACATATTCTGTGGTCTGATATTTTATGATCTAATAAAATAAATATTTTGCTTTATGTCTACCAATGATTGTTATGTGTCTGTTTCATTGTATTTCAACAACAGATTCAATAAACAAAATTTCATAATTCCTAGTAACTACAAATTCAGGGTAAATGCGCTTTATGCTAAGCAAATTGGGGTATTCGAGTATTGGAAAGTCAACAGCCCTGTGATTATATGGACTCGATGTCCTAGTCCAACCAGTATTTAGGACCTATGCAAATGAGCTCATTAGACGAAATACAATTTTCATTTCCCGGGAATATCTCGGGTGAATATCAGGAAACCTTGGTCGCTAGATTTGTTTTCTCGACGTAACCTCTCAGATAATAGAGAGTTTGCGATTACCACGTTTCACGGGACGGGGTACACAAACGTGAGCATTTTAACTCACGTTTACGTCACGGTTCACGCCTACGCGCAATACCATAGATTGCCTATGTATATTTTATTATGTCGCCCTCTTAGCAAAGAGTTTTTGATTGATACAACGATTGCCTATTGTGAATGTTTCATGATGTCGCCCTCGTCTCATAATGGTCATAGCTGGTCATGATCCATAGATATATCTGATCGAGGGCGTAAATTCTTAAGCTAAAGTTTTCAATAGAACTCACGTACGTATTGAACGAATAACTACGTAAAAAGACTCACTTCAAACGGTTATTTCAACATGTGTTGCTGCTATTCACGTATTATTGATCGTTCACGTTCAGGGTATTGGCTTTCGCAAGCAGATGTGTAGAACTTAAAACTTT
>JXSR01S005060.1:28737-40817 GCA_000969725.1 Ophiothrix spiculata
TGTCAAATTGTCTATTTTGCTATTAATTTACGGTAAAATCTCGTAAAAAGACGGTCATTGCATTAAATAACTGATATATGCAGTTAAATTTACATTACATCCGTAAATATTTTCTTACGGGATTACACCGTTACAAAATACTGGTTTTCTACCGTAAAAAATACGGTCATTTTGTAGTGTAGATCTACAATGCATCAACGGCCTTAGTCCAAAGAGTACCGTATTTTACACAGACATTTAGAATATACTTACTATGCACCTGAAATATTGTTAAGATATTTTGACATTTATTTTGCATGCCTTCGTACATGTACACTGTCAACGATGTCAACATGAAACATGTATCCACCACCGACATTGTGGCGTCAGTGGCGTGCCCTGGAATTTTTGAGTAATAGAACAAGCAAAGATTTGTTACGACATTCCAAACTATTTTCAATCGCTTTTCATTTATTTTTTCCCTTCTTTCTTTTCTATATTTTGGTCAAGATACCCGAATGGGAATTACCCCCCACCCACCCGATTTAGAATCCAAACTGGAGGGGCACGTGTCCCCTTTGGGCACGCCACTGAGGTAGGTCTGTCGACAAAAAAAAGCGCGATATAAACTTTACCATGCATATGGCCACGTTTTGTGATTGTCTGACTGTAGTTTTTGTTTTTACATCCTTTGCAGACATTTTGATGAAAATATTTGGGGTACCACCTAAGGTTTGGTTATAGTATGCCGTCAAATTCTGAGGGTTGCCATCTCATGCCCTTTATTTATTATCAAATACCCGACAAAATCACGGCGTTTTAGTACTTTTACAATATTTTTTTGAAAATCTGGCAATTTTTTCCAGACAAACAATGTTTCGGTCCGGAAACACATCATAATTATGTAAGGGGCGCGCGGCTTCAAAACTCAACCGGCGGTTGCCTGCCGGTTCTGGACGGTTCAACCGGAATAAACGATAGCCAACCGCCCAGAACCGCCCAGAACCGGCAGACAACCGCCGGTTGACTTTTGAAGCGGTCCCTAACGCCTTGACCGATTTCATGATCTTGGTATTAATTAAAAGAGGAGGACCCACCATCTACTCTAGTACAAAGCAATTTAAATATAGGCGTGTAAATTTGAAAATCAGGTAACCAGGTAATTATGGTACCCCCCCCCCCCTTCAGGAAGACGTGTTACAAAAGTCGTAACTGGCTATACAAGATAGCACGAGTTATAACAAGCCAATCAAAATGTGTTTTTGATGAGCAGCAAAACAGTACTCCATATTGACATAGTTCACGAGTATTCTCATTGGAATTTGCATCATTTCACTTAAATTAGGTCGCCTTGAGTAGAGGGAGCAAAGTGTTGATTCCTAGATTAGTTTGCAACTAGATTTTCATATAAGAATCTCTGGATACTTTGACAAAATTGCATTTCAATGTTACGTAAATACAAGGTAACTTCATATTGTTGAATTTGTAAAACTATCATGCGTCTGAAAAAAGAAGAAGAAAAAAGTCAAAGTATCGGTTGCATCCGTTTAACCTGTAAGTTGTTTCTTTCTTTATCTGTTTTTCCCTTTTTTCGTGTGTGTTACAAAAAAAACATTGTCAATATGAATATGTACTATTTGAAAACGTCAAGTTTTATATCACAACGGTTTAAACTCTTGCTGTGAAAACAGATGCGATGCTCATTAAAGTTATAGACAAAACTGATGATGGCCCTGCATTACAGTTTTTCTAAATAGCTTTAGTTCTTATATTGAAGTTGTACTTAAACTGTTAAAATATTGCTCATCAGGTCAAAAAATGTTAATGTTATTAGCGAATATTGTACAATTTATTTTCAAGGAGATTTTCAGATTTTTCAGATTTATTGCCAGAAGTAACACAATACAGCGTCTTGATATTAAATATGGGATAATATTTTCTGTTGGTTACCAACACACTACATCTCGGTATGTACTGATATTAAAGACGTGTGGTTTATCATGTTTGTAACAAGTAAGTCAGAAAATTACGACCAAAGCCGAACAAAGTAATATTAAACAAATGAAATTTAATTTACCATTTTTTCTTTCATACATTACCTAGATATATGAAACTTTACAGGGTTAATTAACACAATGTTAGTAATAATTTCTGATCAATCAGGATCAGTCAGTATTCTGTTCTGATACCAAAGCAAATGAGATGAAAAAAGCATGGATTAAATTTAAAAAAATAAAGATGTGTTTGATTGAACCATTTTTTGAGACAAGCTGCAGATGAAAAAAAATTCCATACAAAAGACGATATTTTTTTAAAGTTAAAACATGCTTGACATTTTGTGCCAGATGTCATTAGTGCCAGAAAGCAATCCATCATAATTTGGCCACTTTGAATATTGTATTAATTACAATCATAAGTAACTGGGTGTAGCTGATATTTTGCACACTTAAAGGGGCAATTCATGATCCACTTTTCACCCTCAAGGTCACCTCTATCAAACTTGAGTTTTTTAGCTTATAAGACTCCTCAACTGGTATATGTTACGATCCCCAAACCATTCTTTCATATGTGCTTGCTTTTTTGAGAAAACTGAGAAAATGTGTCATTTTCTAATTATTGTCGGGGCCCCGACAGTAATTACAACACAGTAGCCTATGGGGATTCTCAAAATGCCAAAAAGCTTGTAACTTGAAAACTAACGGTCGGAATCAAGTGAAATTTTCAGTATATATTTATGTTGTACTCCTCTTTTTATTTAGCCAGAAAAGAGGCCACATCATGAATTAACACCTGTCCATTGTTAAAAATATGTTGTTATGATCCAAAGAATTATATAACACGGAAAGAGGACAGTAAATTTGCGTGGTATGACCAAAATATGTAAATCAATTATAGAAATCATTATTGAGACAACATGTTAATATCTAGATAATGCAGATCAAGACCAGCAGGAATATACCATCGGTTAACCTACGTTATGATTGTTAACTTAATAGCTTTTATTCTAAAAAGGGAAAATACATAAAGTAGATAATTGGTTGTTATGAATTATTTTCCCCATCTTCTTTCACTAATTTATCCAAATTTGAACACACTACCAACCTTAAGTAACCTGTTGTTAACTCGTGAAAGATTATATGGTGTTCTTAAAGGTTCCTACGGCAAAGTCACTTTTCATTATGCTCCTTATTGTTTAATAACTCTCCTATTGAAACCATCGATGTCAATTACGTCGACACTAAATACTCGATGTTACTGACCATTTGACAACTTTGACTATCAATCTACTTTACTAATAACTTGTATATAGACCAAACTCTTGTATTTATTTTTGATTTTCAGTATCATCTTTCTTTATCTTGCTCAAATTTAACGTTTTGTAGACATTTTTTATTGGATGGTGAGCAAAGATGGCAAGATTGATTCGGTTTATTGTAAGTTTTAGTGGCAATTTTTTCAATGATTAATCAAAAATTTCCCATTTGAGCATTTTTACTTACAAAATTTGGAAAAACGGGAAAGAAGTTTTGTTAGCTTCACCTGATTTTATTTAAAATTAGTAGTATTAACCACGAGTTTTCTACTTGTATCAAATTTAATCAAATTGCTCCAACTTGTAGGCGACCGTTGCTTGTTCATCAAATAATAATCAAAACGCTGTATTGGATGCGATGAAAAGTAACTTTCTCCAGGAGCTCTCGTCTGTTAACATTTACTCATTTGTTTGGCGGGAGAACCATCTTACACGTATCGTCTGCTAACATGCACGCATTTGTTTAATAACTAAAACAGAGCATAATTTTTAAGCAAAAAAGTCTTGTCTTCTTGAGAGAGGTTCCATTAATTTATGGAAAAGCCCATTGCTTTTTGCTTAGAAATTTGACCTCATAACACGCCGTACACCAGTTACAAGCAGATGAAAAGAGTTCCCGGCTGCAAAACGAAATGCAACAATAAAAAGCAGATATGTAGTGATACTCATCACTGTAAGAGTCGAAGCCATGTATTATTTTTACCTAAATTAATTTAATAATGTTAGAAGTATAAACAGCGAGGCTCCTACTTGTGTTACATTTAATCAGATTGTTTTATATATCAATGATGACCGTTACCTCTCCAGTTGTAAATTATGCTCTGTTTTAGTTATTAAATCGTTTTACCTAATGAGTAAAACGATTTATTGTCGCGGTTTATGAATTCATCCTCGACCTCTCGTCTGCTGATATTTACACAGCTACTTGATGGGAGAGACAAACTCATCAGAACATTACGTTTACCTAGAAATGTGACCTAATTGTTAACGCACAGGGTGGATTAGCAATAACATGAAATGATTTGCCATCCGCAAAATTGAATCTAAACATAATTGTGATGGCTCACCTCGAAAGGGGGGACTTTGCAGATGATATCAATTTAGATTTTTTTCATTTCATCTGTTGCGGCATTTTCTAAGCCTTATATTGACACCTTACTTGTTGAAATTGATCAAGGCGATCACATTTTACAACAGAAAATATGCTAGAAATTCTTATTATTTTCTTTATTTTTGCTGCCTATTTTTACCTGTTTCTTGAAAAGTATTCTATCGCAAAGTCCCCCTTTTCGGGTTGAGTCATCACAATTAAGGTAGAAAGATAGTAAAGCACATCATAGTCTGAATGTAAGCCAAGGGGTAATACAAAACAAAATGGGGCAAACATTGTCTACCGTTCGCAACGATCGATTGTGTCTTTTCACTTCATTTTACGTTTATAAAAAATATGCATGATTACTTGACCTTGATAACAGCACTAAATTATATTTGTTGTTGTTCTGAAAAAAAAACAGATTAAATATGCGTCCGAATGTTGAAAACGATAATAGAAATCAGCTAAAGAAACAGACATGGCCGTTCGGCCAAGATTTTCTTTTTCAATGTAAAATGAAATCTTGGATTGAACAATTTGTTTGTGATTTAATTGTTATTAATAGGGCCCGTTTTAAAGATTCGAATCAAGCGTACGTTTGATTTCAAACGTAAATTTACATTGTATAAACCTGTTTTACGCTTGATAAATCAAACGTACGCTTGATTCAAATCTTTATGAAACGGGGCCCAGTATACGATGCGTATTTTTCATCATTCTTTATCAGATACGACACGATTTTATTAACACGTCTCTTTTTCCTTCATTCCAAATGGATCTCAGCACATTACATTTTTGTTTATGCGAATGTACAATATCATGATGTCTTTGTCAACTCACTGGTTTATTTTCTTGATTACTTTCATTTACAGATCAAGACTTATTTTCATAACAAAACTTTTTTTGTTTTACATTTTCAGATGAGATGAAAAAAGAAAAAAAAAACACCTTTGATTTATAAGTCTTACGGTTTCTTTAAACCTGAACAGTTTCTCAGTGCATTTGACCTAAATAATATCTTGTAAAAAATGTATTTCTGCAATAATCTATTATACAATTCACTATCAGCTGGACTACTTATTTATGAAATTTTAATCACATTGTATATGTATTGTTTTATTTGCAATGCTAGTTCCACAATAATTTACTGTTATTTAGGCTTGACGTCCAAAGACATTTGCTCACCCGAGAGACATTCGCTCAGGATATTCGCTCTGGTATATTCTCTAAAACGGTGAGAAAATAATGCTTGCTTACAATGCTTGAATATTGTTTAAATCGATGTTGGCATAAATTAAATCGATGGTAACAATGATTTAACCAATATTCAAGAATTTTAAGTCTCATTACCTCTCCATGTGAACGTATAGGCCTAAGTCAGAGCGAATATCGCGAGCGAATGTCTCTCAGGTGAGCGAATGTCTTTGGACGTCAAGCCTTAATGCCATAACCCAATTGGACATAACCTGCATATCGTGATGTAATATCTATGTAAACCAAATTTGAATGGGTAAAAATGAGACGCAATTACAAAACTTATTGTCACATCTGACTTATTGTCAGTCGATTTCTGTCATTTTGCCTATATTTAAAAGTATACTAAACCTGCTTCAATAAACAATTTAACAACAAAATTAATAATCTAGTGCTTTTATCAAGGTCAAGGTGGAGTAGATTGAAGTAAAATTGCATGCTCAATGGAAGTACCTGCAAGGCTTTATGAATGCAAATACTGCATTTTAACCTTTTAACTTTGTAGGGCAGTTAAAGCGCATGGCATCTTGATTGACTTCGTACGGAAAGAAGATAGAATAAGAAATAAGCCAGACATAGTGAAATGAATGCTGGAGGGTTGTATGTACATATGTTAGATGTAGTGGATATTGCCTTATGTTATGCAGGAGCATTGGTCGTCTGCTCTGAAGTTCTCCAAGGGAAAAGGAAGTAGCTTGTTGATCTTTATGCACATATTGCTTTTTTACTTTTTAGGCAGATGACGTAAAAATTACAAACATGTTTCTTATACACGTAGAAGCAGGGCAGCTTATTTCGTATTAAAGCACTGGTTGCACAGGTCGGTGTTGTGAATGTCAGTTTTGTGACCTTACGAAATGCGTATTGGTGTGCTAATTTGCATATCTTTGAGCAAAATTACCGTTGGCAATTATCTTATCTGTATAATTTGAACATGAAACCTTTTGGTTTTTTTTGGAACAAGAACAACGTTGGCTGTATTATAGACACCATTTTTATATAACAATCACGTGATTGCTCTTCATTGCCATTTTAACACTTTTAAACTGCATAAGGGGGGGACCTTATGCAATTAAGTTTTAAAAAGTTTTTATTTCCAAAAAATGTAGTTTTGTTCTAATTTAGTGTATTTCCTTATTAATGCTTTTAACCAAGGGAATCAGAGTTTCATGCTGATTATACAAATACAACATGGCATAAAGGGACGTAGTGAAAATTTCTAATGCCGAGGTGTTGGATGGGTGTGACAACTTTCCGAAGCGAAGCGGACGGAAGTAGTCAGCAGCTGTTTAAAAACATTAAAGCGCACAGTCAGTTAATACTTAGCCTTTTAAGAAAATACTTTGCTAATTCCATAGATATTAAACCTTTTTTTAACTTCAAGCTAAATATCGGCTTTTTTTATTCGACCACATAAGCAGGTTTTCCAGCCATACGTTTGGTTCTTGGAAATTGTAATTTTTTTTCAATCCATGAAAGAATGAGCACATGTTCTAATTCAAAAATGTCACAAACGTTACTAAACCAAACAGAAATCCTGACGATAGAATTTCTAACCCCTTTTTTGAAATACTTGTAAATATGTTCCAACCATCTGTATAAAGTGCAGAGAAATATCCCTAACACGGCAGGGAATTTTTACTTTGAAGTCAGTTTGAGCAAAAACATTTTTAATTGCGACGTTTTTTTTCGGGATTTCTTGACCCCACCAATGAGCACCATTATCAAAGAGAAACCCGTGGATATAATGTTTATGCTAGGCTCCGTAGCAAATTAAAAGTGATTTTTTTTTCAATTTTTCGGTCACAAACGTATGCTTTGAAATTGCTCATTTGTAAATAACGACTATCCAAAATTGTTCTTGTTGAACTTACGCATTTATAGTAAAAAAGACACTTATTTGTTCTTGGAATTTTTCATTCTCCGGAGAATGAAAAATCCTGTAATAGTATATCTAGAAATAAATTACTAAATTAGTAACATTAAAAACTTCTTTGTTACTAAAAATATATTTTAGTGAAGACATTGGCCCGTATTCCAGAAAGATGTTTAGCTAAACCATTGTTTAACTGAGCATCAACTGTCCAAGAATGATACGCATCATTGCAGCTTTCAAGCAGAGCAGTTCAATGAGTCGTGCTGTTGACGAGAAATAAAACCTTGATTTAGCTAAACATCTTTCTGGAATACGGGTCTTTATGATTTTATTTATTTTATTTTTTGTATTCTTGTTTTACCTGGGAAACCCGTTCAATGCACTGACACTGTTCTTCAATGGGGCCCAGGTGGTATAAATTCATACATACAAATTAAAAATAAATACTTAAACTCTTAATACATTTAAAACTATACATCAATGCGAGAATATTATAACCGATACAAACGAGTAGATACATTAAATTCATACAAATTGTTAAATGGAGAAATATCATAACACCAAAACATGTTGTTAAGTATGTTAAACTTTCCTAAAGAATAATGCTCACTATTAAATCAACAGGTGTACATTTAAAATCTCGCACTTTGGGAAAATAGGCACAGTGACAGAACCTCAAGAAATAAACTTGGCTGAAATTGTTTTTTAGGGAGAAAGTGCTATTATTTTGTTTGTTAGTCTTGATTTTAAAAATGTATTTCTTTGATTCAATAAAGTCTTCGCAAGTGGATCACGGCTAGTGGCTTGAAATAGTATCTAAGAGCTGATTATTTATTAAAATATATTGTATTTCATTTAAAGAGTATTTAAGTTTCAAAATACACAGACGGAAACAATTTAAGCCAATCCTTTAACTTTGCTGGTCTGATTTAACCCGGGGGGGGGGGGGGGGTTGTTGCACCCCCTAATTTCTAAAGCGAAACCTGCAATTAATTTGGTTTTGCTATCAATAGATAGGTATGATCCTCTCCTATCAAACGATACCAAGATCTTAAAAATTAAGGTGTTACGTAATTGTAACGTCAAAAAGTTTGTCTGGATCGGAAAATCGTGATTTTGGCAAAAGTGGCCACCAAAATTAAAATGTTGCTATAAAAGTTTTAAACAATGGATTTTCGTCCGTTTTTTTGCTAATACAGGAGGGAAATATTAATTGCAAGTTTCAGCTGCATAGCATGCATATGTTTGTTTTTTTTTCAAAATGGCGACGTAAAATTTTCCGGTGCCTTACAAACCCCTACACCCGAACTTTTACGGCCTAACCTAACCCAACCTTAGGTAGAACCCACCCCACCCCTAATTTTTCATCTAAATAAGTGCAAAGGATGTAAAAGAGATTATTCAAATGTCTGGGGTCGGTTGCTTCTGCGTTTTTATGCAGCGGGGAAAAGACCTTAGGGGGTTGCGGTAGACGAGGGTTAAAATAACTACATCATTGAAAATTAATAATTTACATCATTTATGTGAGCATTAAAGCGCATTGAACGCAGAAAGAGGGAATTATTAACGTATTGCATTTGCTACTCTGCACATTAAAAGTTAATAATGCACAGTCCTAATGTTAACTAGCATTAAAACTTGAGCACTAAAAGGGCATTGCGTTGAGATTTTCAGCGCCTTATAGTTCATGAAAATTGGAGGCATCTATATAGGATTGGAGCAACTAGAGTTTTTTAAAACAAAAGCAAATTATGTTAGAACCTGATTATCCTCAAACAACAACAACAAAACCATCCAGTAAAAGAAACAGACGTTAGCAAAATAAAATTTAATTTCCCGCATCATTTTGTAATATGAAAGTTAAGTTAAACTATTTCCGAAAAATGTGCTTTCTTTTCTGTTGATAACATAGTGAAGGGATGGCTTGATGAATTTACATGAACTGAATACATTTTACTGTTCTTTAAATATATGAATCATTGGCATAGTAACTTCTAAAAACGTAAGTTTTGATTTTTTTTTTGTTTAGATTCTTTTTACTTATTGTTTTCGTCCTATCTAGTGAAAATCCGCAGTACGTTAAAGGTGCAATTCATTTTGATGTGGCCTCTTTTCTAGCTAAATAAAAAGAAGAGTACAACATAAATATATACTGAAAATTTCACTTGATTCTGACCTTTCGTTTCCAAGCATTTTGAAAATCCCCATAGACTACTGTGTTGTAATTACTGTCGGGGCCCTGACAATAATTAGAAAATGACACATTTTCTCACTTTTCTCGAAAAAGCAAGCACATATGAAAGAATGGTTTGGGGATCGTAACATATGCCACTTGGGGATTTCTATAAGCTAAATAACTCAAATTTGATAGCAGTGACCTTGAGGGTGAAAAGTGGATCATGACTTGCCCCTTTAAGTCTGTTCTCTGATTGGTGACATTAAAATTATAAAAGCATACCGATGTATTTGTTTGAATGGCAACTGTCGGTTATTTAAAGTCGTATTCGTCATCTCAACACTCCCAAAGATTTACTAAATGAAATCACATATAAATCTACGGACAAATATATCTTCAAAGAGTACAAATGTGATGGCTCACGCCGAAAGGGGGGACTTTGCAGATAATATCAATCATTCATTTTATCATTTCATTAGTTGCATCATTTGCTAAGCTTTAAAATAACACTTATTTGTTGAAATTTATCAAGGCGATCCAATTTTACAATAGAAAATCTACTAGAAATTATTTTTATTTTCTTTATTTTTTGCTTCCTATTTCCATCATTTTCTTGAAAAGTGTTCTGTCGCAAAGTCCACCATTTCGGAGTGAGGCATCACATATATACATGAAACGATAATGACTTTGTATAGCCGATAACTTGATACCTACATGAATCAGAAATGAAGCTGTATACTTGACGATAACTTGACACCTACGTATAAGAGATACCTCTCAAGAGATTGACTGGGTTTGACGTAGGCGTGGTCAAGTCGTAAGTATTATCGTTAAATAAAAAAAATACTAATCTACTCTTACACGCCTGCTGCATTGAACTTGACAGAATCATACGTAGTAATAACAACATAAAGGGCGCCAAAATTGATAAAACTATTTTATTATTTTTTTTTAAATAAATACTACAAAACATACCTAACATAACAATTCAACACAGAAAAAAAAAACAGTGTATCATTTGACCCATTTTAGGCATAGTACACAGACAAAATGACTCAAAGACTTCATATTGTCCGTATACTGACACACTCTGGATCAAGTTAGTTTTTTCTGTGAATCCGGGTTCCATTCTGCATTTCATGTTATCATGTTACCCTTAACAACACAAACATAAGGTTGAGAAAACGTCACAGGGATTTTTTTTCCATTAATGAAACCAATGCTATCTCTACATTGTGCTACAATGGAATCTGTTCACACATGTCCTTCAAGTATCTATATTCTATCAGATGCCACTATGGCATGATCAATCAATCAATCAATGCATAACATGCATACCCCATGGAAGAGTCTATTCGTACAGGAGACCCACGGCTTTACATGACTATCCGACCACGGAGCAAGTAGAGTAAAGTTTCTTGCTCAAGGAAACAAGGAAACAAAAACCGCCCGGTCCGGGGCTCAAACCCACAATCTCTGCATTATGTGTCTCATTCCACAAGTATCCTAAGAGGTTAGGATTTTACTGGGGATAATAAGAACGTGGCCAAGGCCAAGTTTTGCTTTGTTTATTTGCTTCTTTTTATATCAATTATGCTGCTAAAGAATTATACTGACTCTCAACGATACAACAAACAAACAAACGAACGATCAAAAATAAATACAATAGATGATTTGCATTTGATTGTTTTCCACTTATCAAATGATATAAAAGACTATCTGTTTTATAAGGTAGGAGAATAAACATGTGGTTCAAGGTCAGGGTAGTGAAAATGACAAATGAAAATTCAATATTTAAACACACTTAATGTTGTAGTTTTAGATGACGATGAATTCAATTTTCGTATCTAACTAAATAAATCATTATCCGGAAGAAAAAAAACAGAATTAAGGATTATAATTAATTTTAATTATTGCTTTGTTTTACCACCGTTATAAAAGCCATTATTACAAATGATTAATTCACAGTCTATGTAACAAGCATTAAGATTTAATGTATTAAACCGATTTAAACACATAATGAATACAGGAAATAAATTTAGCCGCACCGTAAAAAGGCCAGATAAAAGAAATCACTCTCGCTAAAAACCATCATATCGATTCAAAACGCACAGCATGCGGAACGCAAACGTAACTGCATTGAAAACGGACGGTCATAATCAGCTTCAAATTGATACCTTTCAACCGTGAGCTTTAGATACTAGACACTTCAGGTAAATTATGAATCAAATTGCTTCAAATGAATTTTAAATAAAAGCAGGTGATCTAAACAATCCAAACCCGTTTGAATTTTTCAAATCCGACCTTCCGTTGCAAAGTTATGAAGGTGTTTGTATAATTAATTTAACTAATTTTGGAGACCGCAGGATAGGGGATAAATCTTTTAGTT
>JXSR01S005062.1:5009-21206 GCA_000969725.1 Ophiothrix spiculata
GAAAAAATGAATAATTAGGCTTTAAAGGAGCATGGTCCGATTGCCTCAACTTTTTTTCAAACTTTTTGAGACTTTGGTACCAAAATGTTGCTCATATTTTTCTCATAACCCATGTGAAATTTCACGGCTGAATTATGTTTCGTTTTGGAGATATACATGAAAATGTGTCTAATTATGGTAACCATAATTAATTTGACACAGTAACGTATCGGCAGCTCTCAAATACAAAATTGCCCATAAAATTAAAACGGTTAGACCGATTGAGCTTAAATTTGAAACTTATATCTTTTGAGTGGTCATCTTTCATATGACATTAAAAATTTAATTTTGAAAAATCGGACCAAGCTCCTTTAAATTCAAAATTTAGCTAAACTGAATAAATCATCACCCAACAAAAACAATGTAACATTTATGTGCACTAAACGCCAGTCACGCAAACTGGACCGCAACATGCAGAGTGTATTGTGAATTTTCAATCCACTATGCATACTTTATATTCTTGCATTCAGATTGGCTAGATGACACGCAGAGTACACTCAGAGTGTATGAATCGGTGTTATCGAATGTTCAAGTATGATTGCTCCAAGCAATTTAGAAATGGGATAGATAATACTTTTAACACAATAGGATATGGTTTGTGCACGAATTAAAGTGTACTGCTGTTTGTGCTTCAAGCCAAGCTTCATTTATTCTTGGAAAAATATGGCGTTATATGCTTCTTGGTTTAGTCACATACACCTTTAACTTCTACTTTAAATCAAAATGAAAAATAACGCTCATTCCAAAAAATCGGGTGCCAATCCAGTTGGGAAAAAAAATGAAAAAATAAAGTTACTTAAATATTTTTCTTTTAAGTGTTTTTTATTTTTTAAGTGTTTTTTTCTGTACAAAGACTCACCCATTTCTGTGGTGAGCAATGGGTGATCATAGAAAAATCATCAGACGGCAGCTATAAGTTCTGCAGAGGTCGGTAGTAACGTAGATCACGGTGACGATAACGTAGCTCACAGGTATTGCATGTTTTGATGCACAAAACATACATTAGACCATTTACATGATAAATATTAATATAAACGAGGTAGTAGTCTATATATCTATCACATACTAAAATGGAATTGCTGCAATGCATATGGTTACTGAGATATGGTAATGTAGCTCACATTTCTTAACATGGTCGGTTCAAATTTTCCATGTTCAACACCTTCCTTCGTCAAACATTAATAAATTTGACAATATGGTTTTCAAATCCACTGGAATGTTTGCTGTCAAGCATGCTTAAATTATGTTGCTATTGCTGTTTTGTTCCGTCAACAGGAATTTTTGGAGTATACGATAAACATAATTTTTGCAACATGTTTTCTAATGTTTATTTCAGATGTGAATGCTACTGAAAGCCTCTACCCCAAGCCGCTAGATGATCCATCACTCTCACTGAATGATGCATATAATACTCCCATTGTTGTTATCCCAGGTAAGAAAACATCTTCTCTCTGGTTGAAATTCATTCTAACTTGTAGAAATATATGCAAGATGCAGATGTTGAGGGGTGGGTAGGTCACATAATAGGAAGCAATTTAAATGTTATTGTCACAATCTGAAACACATGTTTATCAACATATCAAATGTGCCCGGGGGGGGGGGGGGGGGCACTCACATATGAAAGTGACATACGAGTGCCACCAAGCACCTCGGAAGTAGGGATCTTTCGGTGACAAATTGGGTAAAAAAGGGGTATTTCAGTGACAAAGTGCAAAAGATGGGGGTCTTTGTGCAAAATTCACCAAAAGGGTCTTTCAGGGTTAAAATGGCAAAAAATTCACAAAAATTTCGACAAATTTTTGGAAATTTTTCGATAATTTTTGCGAAATTTTCAACAAATTGTGCAAAATTTTCAACAAATTGTGCAAAATTTTCAAACAATTATTTAACATTAAGAAAATGATGGGTCCTTGAGTGACTAAGGTTATTCTAGTGACAAGGAATTTTTAAAATAGGGGGTCATTGAGTGACAGTTGGGAAAAAATAGGGGGTCTTTTAGTGAGAGGGAGCAAAAAAAAAGTGTGGTCTTTTTTGTGGGACATGGCAGGTACCTCATATTTGAGTGCCCGGGCAAATGTGCAGTCCATGCTTCTAGTGGGATTAGAGATTCACCTATTTTCTATCCCCTCAAACAAATGAATAGCAAATTAATGCATGCTGAAGATTTAACTTTATTCTGATAAAAATGATGAGCAATTTAAAAATCTCGCTTTGGTATAATGAGTAACCATAACTATAAAATGATATTGTATCCACTTGTCCAGTTCAACTATTATCCATCTGACAAACCCTTTAAATCAGAAAATACCTTCACTTTTGAAAGTTTGGCAAATTATCACACTCAATATGATGGAAACATTTTAAATCATTTAACTATATTTCGCATGCTGATATGAAATAAGTCAACAGTAGGCGATGTACATTCAGGGGATGAATAAAATGAATGGATACAGTACTCTTGTCTTTTTGCAAGCAGGGTTCAGAATGTGAATATTGATAGAGGTAATTTAGGGGATGTTGCAGTGGATTATAGATTGGTCCTTTGTTTGAGTGATGGTCTGTTTTCTAAGATTACTAAGTAAAGCACACCATTAGCAGGCCACCGGAGAGTCGCTGCCCGGGCAAGGATTTGGAACCCTTTATAACCCACGTCTATGACGTATTTGGACTTGCGCATTTTCGTGATTTTCGACAGTGAGTTCTAGTTAATTTTGTTTGGGTTGGGGTCAAAGTAGAACTATAAGCCCACTAATTATTTTACATCTATTTTTGATATTTTTAGGTTCTGATCTGCATGCTTTAGATAGATGTTTAGCTTCTTTAATGGCTGTTCCAGGCATCAGAACTAATAATGTATTGGTAAGTATATTCTTTGCTCATATATCATAAAATAAAACCTAAGTTTTTTCATGTTGCATAAATATACAAAAGCAACTGACCCAGGCTTGTAACTTATCTCTTTTACATCCTTTGCGGTCAGTGTGGCGAAAACAATTGAGGGTAACAAGGCAGGGGTAGGTTGAAAAAGGGTGTAGAGGACTTGTTTTAATGCCATTTGGTCTTTTAGAAATTTTAAGTGTCCATTTTGAATAACATTTGCATGCTATAAAGCAAAATCTTACAGGCATATTAGAATTTTTTTACTTCTTTATAAGCAAAACAATTCAGTAAAAATCTGATAATTGATCTTATATAGTAAAATTTAATTTTTAGGTATTTTTATTGAAAATCCCAACCCCTAATAAGATGCTCAAAATTGTGTTTAAGACATCATAATTACATAACGACAAGCCAATTGTTTTTGGACACAATGACATATTGCTAACATTCAAACAGAATTCAACATTTTTCACAACAGCAAATTTGTCATACAAAAATGTCCTGTTTCCCCTAGGATTCAAACCTATGACTGTGTCAAATCCCGATCCAACATCCACCTATGATTAGCCACCTAGTACAGTCTGCTTTGGCATCTCCCATTCCTACCGTATTGTTTCTATTAATCGCCCATTCTCTTATTAAACACCCACCCCAAAAAATTTCAAAGTGAAGTGTTAAAAAATATTCAATTTTGTAGCATTTTCGTGTACATTAAGCTTTAACCAACAATCGCTAGTAACAGGAAACGGTACCCATATGAGGTAGCGATCCCGGAAATGATGAAAAATTGTCAGTACTTCCGGGTTATCGGGGGCCATATTACAGTAAGTTGCCGTAATTGCTAAGCTTACTTAGCGATTTTGTGCAAATTTTGATGTTGAAAATTGGTCTCTAATAATCGCCCACCCCTCATGATATGTTGCCGCCCAGTGGGCGATTATTAGGAACAATACGGTATATGTATCCTCGTATTTGGACTTACGGAATTTCTTGATTTTTGCTTGTTGGATTTTGTTGGACTGAGGCGGGTTAGGGTCAGTTAATGGACTATAGTTAACAAGCTTTTGACTTCCATTTTTTCCAGGTGGTTTCACAGGGTACCAGTAGTTTCACTGAACCAGACGATCTTGTCAAATTATATGACTTTCGGACAGAATACATCAAATCCAGCTCCATGTATAGTAGTAAGTGATCAAATCTTTAAGGACTTTTTAGGTCGTCTGATTTCTAGAGTCAGGCAGTCTGTGTGTGTGTGGGGGGGGGGGGGGGGGGGGGTGGAATGTCAGTGAGTGAAACATTTGGTATAGGCATGGTCTGGGAAGGAGGGGGCGGGGCACTCATAGAAGCACCCGGTATACTTTGTATGCAGAGCCCCAAGAAGGAGCATTCGCACAGGGGACCAACGGCTTAACGTGACTTCCGAACCACGGAGCAATTAAAGTTTCTTGCCAAAGGAGACAAGGAGACGTAAACCGCCTGGCCCGGGGCTCGAACCCACAAGCACCTCACTTTTGGTGAATGAAACAACTCCAAAATGTAAGGTCTTTCGGTGAGACCGTAGTAAAATATAGGTCTGTTACTCACAGACTAATACAATGCCTGAGTGTAAATCCTTTAAAATGCTGGCTACAGTTGTTGAGACTAATCCAAATTTGGACCAAGTAATTATGAACATGGTGGATCTTTAATGAGTCTGAACCTTGGGGTCTTTGCTGAGTAGTAAGTGTCGAAAATATAGCAGCCATAATTTAGGTATAAAATAACGTAATCAAGTAAATTTTGTCATTTGTTTTTACAATAGGGGTGTTAATGAATGGTTTAGAGCGAGCACTGTCAGCATTTCCTGGTAAAGAGTACATCATTATCTTGGAAGAATATCTCGAGGTCACTCCAGATTTCTTGCATTATTTTGGGCAAACATTACATTTATTAGACAAAGACAGCAGTATATTAACAATATCAGCATGGAATCAAAATGGTAAGTCAAGATATTTATTTATTTATTGTTTTATTGGTTCAGTGACAAGCACTGCTTTTCAACCAGGCCCTCAAAGTAAGGACATTAAGATATTTTCAAACCAACATACTTTAAATGAGGATCTCAATAAATATGCAGTCAAGTTAGCTCAAATGGTAAGGTGCTTTCTTAACGGTGTGGAAGGTCCGGAGTTCGAAATCTGACGTTGCCAAAGTTGAGTGTGCTTGATATTCCCTTGAAACTTGCTGCTAATTGCCTCATTGAAACCTGTGTGAAACTCTGGGAGTCGATTCAGGCTGGAATGACTTATTATATGTGGTCTGTTTCAAGGAAAAAAGTGTTGGTACGTTTTGCTATGCACCTCAATGATTTTTGAAGGTTTTTCCGCTTCCCCACTCAATGTTGATCGAAGTTCAACTTTAATCATTCTCTCCAACATTGAAACAGGGGTGGAGAGGAAGGGTAGGTAGTGAATGCTGAATTATCACAATCGAATTGAACATCATTTGTTCAATGATTTCAATGATTTTTGAAGGTTTCCCCGATTCCCCACTCAATGTTGATCCAAGTTCAACTTTCATCATTCTCTCCAACATTGAAACAAGGATGGAGGGGATGGATAGGGAGTGAATGCTGAATTATCACAATCGACTTGTTATCACAGCCACTCCTGTAAATGGTTGAATGGAGTCAAAAGAACTCATCCATTCCAAATACTTTTTTCCTTGATCGCCCCTAAAGTTGTTGCAGAACCTTGAACCTTGAAATGCTTGGTGTGGAATGTAGCTTACTGGACCAAAGTGATCAGCACTTACCTGTAAAGTATGTTAAGGACGTGTGGAATTACAACCAGGGAGGCACAATGCACTATAAATCCCCTCATGCGATTTAAAGGCTTTGAATTTCAATGTCCAAGAATTATTTGAAATAATCATCGTTATCAAATTCTTGTCATTTTTGTTTGTAGTTGTCATGATGGTTTGTCTGTAACCTGATCATGTGTTGTGTTTTTGTTGTTACTATAGGATTCACCGATACATCTGGAAATCAACATTTGTTATATAGGACTGAAGATTTCCCTGGTTTTGGGTAAGTCTTCTACTGAGTGTCTTGATGATTATTATTAAGAGAATTAACAGATAAGATTTATTTTTTTGACATATATTGTCTCATAACGGATGGGCGTACATTATTTTGAGTAATGGGTGCCCCCGCGGTCTCATTTTTAGTCACAAATTTGAGTGATTTGTAAACCAAGAATAATGCACATTTATTGCCAAAAAACGATAAACATCATAATTGGAAAAATGTATACCCCTATTCAAACATGAAATATTGCAAATCCAGTAAAGCTTTTGCAATATGTGCATATATCTTCAACTCACGGCTCCACTGTGAACGCATTGTCATGTATTGTCTCAGAATGGATAGCCAAAATTTATTATTAGGGAGTAAAAATCACACAGTTGTTCTCAGACAGTCGTGTGTCATTTGTAGTGACAGAGCATTTTCAAAGGAGGGAAAAAATGGGGCATAAACAGCTAACTGACACAATGTAGCCCCTTCATAATAATAGTGGCATTTTTATAGCGTCTTTTAACCGAATAGGATACAAAGTACTCATGATTCGCTACAGGTAGATCGTCACAACCATAACCAATCTTAAAAAATAAAAAATGCAGTATAAATTAATTTATTTTGTGCATTTTTAGCCATATTTAGTATGTCTATTGGGCAAAAGTTTTTAAGTTCACGTTTTAAACTAACAATTAAAAGTACAAATTTATAAGTCACTTGTGAAAATGTGCCTTTTTTTATCCCAGCCTTTCAGGGAAATCAGGGATAATTATTTTACTTTTTTCCAGTCAGGGAATTTGGGAAAAATGCCTAAAATCAGGGAAAAGTCATGGAATTTTGATTCTTTGTATTTTGTTGCATATCAAAAAACATGGCGTGTGCATGCTTAAATCACGCATGCAAGCTTATTTTCCTTAAACCATTACAGTATACAATTCTTGTTTGACAAATCTGTATTACATGATTTTGGTTGACTTTTGTCATTTATAAAATTTAAAAAAAATAGACAATTTTGGTAAATTTGAGATAAAAATATGCATATTTTTTTGTTGTAGAAATAATATTCATGCCTGCACCAATTAAGTGATAAATTTGTTACTCCCTGTTTGTTCTTACACAATACGGAAGATATCTACGTTTCGTTGCTGTATCATATTCAAACTTCAACCTCATGTGATACAGCACCCAACAACAGATATCTCTCCGTACTGAATAAACAAACAGGGGGTAACTAATATTATTTTTTCCATTTCTTGTTTTATCATATGAATCAGATGGGTGTTGAGAAGAAAACTTTTTGAAAAAGAAATGAAAGACAAAAAGAAAACCGGATGCGATTGCCACGATCAACCAACATGGCGGGGCTGGTTCATGGACGATAAATTACGGAAAGGAAGACATACAATCGTACCAGATGTATCCAGAGTGAGACGGAGGAGCAAAGAGGGATTCTATGTGGAGAAAGCATTTATGGATGCGTATCTTGGTAACAGAAAGTCGTCAAGGTTAGATCCCATTTCATACTTGCACAAGGTTACACAATATTATTAAATGCTTATTTTTTATTGTTATGACGATAGCTAGGTCTTTTTTAAGCTGACATTTCTCGTAACTACATAATTGGATGAAATATGGACAATTTTGTCTAGAAATTATAAACATTTTAGCATTGGTGACTTAATATTTTGTTTCCTCTTTATAAATACTTTGCATAATGATGACAGAAGGCCCTCGTTTTGTCCAGCTTGCATCATTGGGCATATAAAATTTGTGTTTGGCACAACCCAACTTGTTGTAAAAAAGCCCCAACTTTTCTTTTCTTATATTTAACATGTCAATATCTGGCAAACATTTGAAAAAGTTTGTTTAAAGAAAATCTGACTGATAAACCACTCAAAATTTTGTCCCCCATGTTATGCTAAACTCTTCATCTTCAGTTTCCAGATCATAGGCGGGGGAAGCGGACATGTCCCCCCCCCCCCCCAATTTTCACGAGGGGGGACGAACCCCCTCAAAAAACAATTTTGTGCGCTTTGCGCAAATTTTCAGATATAATTATGTCAATTTTCAGTAGAAATTTGTCATTTTTGCGCAAATTTCACGATTTTTTTAACAATTTGTAGCTGAAATTAGCCGATTTGACAGATTTTTTTGCGAATTAGAAATATCATAATTTTCCTCCAACCATTTTTGCTCAAAATTTTTGATTTAAAAAAAATAACCGTCCCCCCTAAAATTGTAACCTTCCAGATTAGATTGAACCAGATTAGATAAAGATGGTAAAACTTGATTTTCTTTATTTAATCCATACAAGACATAAACTTGAAACTTGGTATCAAGTAACATTTTGTTCATACATATTCCTATTATTTTTGTCTTGTCCATCATTTTATTTATTATTGGTTTAGTTTACCAAGCGATCCTGAAAAGTAAGATTTCTTTTTGAAGATTTTCTTCAATAGATTAATTTTTATAGACAATTGTAGTGCATGATTTTAGATCAAAGACCTCTTTGCTTCAAAGAGTGAGATTTTTGGTAGACTGTGGGAGCTAAATAAATCTCGCACACATTGGTTTTTGCTTTTGCACATTTTGTTTATTATTTGTAGTGCGTAGGATTTAGCTTGAACTTGACCGGGCTATTCTTTGGGGTGGTCACAAACGTCACATGTTTTTAATTTTGCAAAACATTGCATGCGATTTTATTGAACTTAAACATGGAATCATTTTTTCAATGGTTGCACAATATTAAGAATGATAAAATGATCCTATCTGAACCAAAATATTCTTTACAAATATTTGTTAGGAAATACAGCCAATATGAATTTTGACATGCTTGACCAAAATCATACAAATAGCACTTATATGCACTACTTGCCAAATTGTTTGAGCTACTGGGTTAAATCTAAAAAGCAGAATTCAAATATATTTCTGAATATTGGAAGGTCAAGGTACGCTTAGGCCGAAAAAAAAAATTGTTTGTTTGTCCTCGCCCGACCTACCGTCAAAGTTAGGGCTGACCGTGTGCTTTATAAAGTTTTTTTTTTATTTTTTAACTCTTATTTGAGGATTTTTCATGCAAAAAGATATAAAAATTCACCAAGAAAGTCTTCATATCGTAAAAAAAATATGAAATGAATTGACACGAACTGTATTTTCCAATGTAGAAGACCTCTTAAGAATAAACAGTATATTGTTCTCGTAAGTTAAGTTTATTTCTTGTTCAATTTTTCAGTTCTTTAAGGTGAGTTTCATGTACATTTATTACAACAACAAAAAACGACCTACCGACCTTGCCTTTTCAGAGGAAGTTATGGACAAACAAACAATATATTTTTTTTATAAACATGCTCAAGTACAAGTGAGAAGCATGCCACGTTTCGTGACGTTTGTGAGATATCAAAACAGAAAGGCCCGACTGCATTGTAAGCCATCTTTAGAACATTCCCTAAAACTATTGATTAAGATGATTTTTACCTATTTTTGAAGATACTATTTTTTCTTGGCTAGTTCAAAAATGTTTGGCAAAACTACTCGTTTTTTAGTGAGTTTCAAGAAGCCAAGATCGTCAGTTACGAAACTGATGCGGTAGATTCCTTATAAAATTTCCCTTCAAAAATGTATACATTTTTTGTTATTGAAATCATTAAATTTCCTACAAGTCATGAAAATTTTAATGCAACAAATGCTCAGAGTAAACAAGCGTATGACCTTGCGTTAAGTACAAAAGACTTTCTGTTCACGCGATCACCGCATCAAACAACCTATCAAGACAAAACAGAGTGCATTTTCAGATTTGATTTGTAGGAAATTTAATTATTTGAATAATAGTTTACTTTATTAGTTTTCAAGTTAAGATGAAAACAATTCTTATGGATCCACCTCCCTTAAAAAGGAATATCTCAAAAGTTATTGATACTATGAATATTTTGTTCTAATTGGTATTCTTTACAGTATACATTTTACCTAAAAAACACCCACCATTTTCCTGATTTTCATAAATAGGATCAGTCTGTGGGTAACGTTGAAATAATCTTATTTTATTAGCCTAATGATTATTGTACACTTTACCATATGCACAAATCATATTGGCTGGTATACACAAAGTGAGGCCCAAAAAAAAAATTGTTGTATTGGAGTAACAAGAAATTTTCAAATAGGGTAGGGCGGGTGGCTTTTTTTTATTAACAGGTTTAACCGTATTTGATCTGTATGTACCATTATGTACATGTCTTTATATGGACCACTTTCCGAATTACCAACTTTTATCGAGGATACAACATACTTCCACTCGTCATCGCTGAACTTGTCCACCAACTGTTGTGCAAATTCACATACTGCAAGTGTTTAATCTACCCTCCGAAGTACAGAAAATAACAATTTTGGTCCCACTTTGCATGTTACTGACACTCTGTAGTTGGGCATGGGGGTAGCCATTTTGGAGTTGTCGAGGCAATAATATGGATCTTGACCAACTTCCTGGAATCGCTATATACAGGTTTATTCTGTCACAGCAAGGGAACTTGGTCAAGATCCGTCTCGTTGTTTTGACTTTATCGAGTTGTCGAGTTTACGTTTCCTTTTTCAAAAGGAGCGGTTTTTGTCTCGCCTGAACATTTTTCAGAAGAGATATACCATTCCTTAAAACTGTCCGCCGTTCGCCGTCCGCCGTCCACATTTCTTGTCCGGAGCAAATCTCGGAAACCGTATGCCCTATGTTGATGATATTTGGTGAGTGGGTAGGGTTGGAGCTGAATTGGCGCTGCGTACAATTTGAATGCAAACTATGCATATAAAGTACCTAATTTGCATAATTTATGCGTGATTTGGTATTTTAAGTATATCTCCTAAACCGTAAGGGCTATGGTAATGAAACTTGGTGACATGAAGGGGTTCGGGATTAGCACACGCGCCGCGCCTTTTTGGGGGGTGCAGGGAAGGTCATTCAAGGTCAAAAGGTCATTTGAGGTCAAATTTTTGAAATTGTTCAAAAAGTTGACCTGAGGTCATCCGAGGTCATTTTGAGGTCAAGCTCATAACTCATTAACCCCTGACCCCACATGGATTAAACTTAGACCATAGAAAGTACTTGACCCAAGGTCAAGGTCAGTCAGGGTCAAAAGGTCATCTGAGGTCAAATTTCGAAAATTGTTCAAAAAGTTGACATGAGGTTATCCGAGGTCATGTTGAGGTCAAGATCATAGCTCATGAACAACTGACCCCACATGGATTAAACTTATACCATAGAAAGTACTTGACCCAACGTCACTCCTACCCTATCCTACTCCACCCCACAACTGAATGATGATTAAGTAGGCGGTCGATACGCAGGCGAGACTACTGGTTCGCGAACCATCTTGTATTCTTTCTTGCTTTTTTTTTTTTTGAAATTTTTAGGGTAGGTTTTTTTTTTTATGGTCGGGCGGGTTACTCCAATACAACAATCTTTTTTTTTGCCTGAGTTTATAATTTAGATCTGGTTTGAAATTAGTCCTGGTAAAGCGGTGGTCACATCCTGTGGTGCGTTTTTTAGTCTGTATGTTTTTTGAGAGGCCACATTCTATACGTTTTTCCAAAAATCGTGAGAGAATACATGGGATGATGCACGTTGATTGTACAGTGTAAGCACATTGTGCGCACAACACGTCTGACCGTGAGTGGTTGCGTGCATCTTACGTGGCGCACATTGTAAGTACTTAAACCGTGCTCACAATGAAGAACTCCTTGCGACTACCACGTTATTATAAGGGAAACATACTTACAAGTACGACACACGCACGACGTCAGTATGTGCTACCTGCGTCGTTCGTAGAACTGTAGGAAAAATTGCACTGAGCATGTGCGGACCGTACCGATGTTTAATCCGTAGCCTGAACGTAGCCAGCACGCAGCGAAAGTTCCTCATGTACTAAAACTGCTACATTGTGTCTGTATTCTCCAAAATCTGTACAGAGTTGGTACCTACAGCTTACGTGTTGCACGATTTTGCCTGCGTTTTTGCACGCAGCCAGTATGTACTTGCAGGCACGTACGTGCTGTCTACGTGCAAAAATGTAGGTAGCACGTGTGTGCACATACGATGGGTTGTGACCACCGATTTATAGTGAAGATATTTCATAAAGATATTTCTATTTATGTCCTATACCACAGTTGCCACTCAAGATTGAAAGCTTTTAAACCTGGTCCAATTTTAAACCATGGTTTTAACTTTAAACCTCTTTCATGCTTATTCTGTAAATCAACTGATTTGAAGCAAATGAATTCTTTGAACTAGACTGAAGTGAATTAATTAACGAGTGCTTTTTGTTTGTTTTTTCCCCAATTTTGTTCCTAAAATCTAACTAATTTCCTTATTAATTTTGCACTTTTCCTGCCACGCATTGTTAAAATAAAATTTACACCTGATTTACGCTTATGTACCATTATTTTGTGATTTTTGTTTGTAATTTAACCCACCTTTAATATTCACTAAATTTTTGTGCCTTATGATTCTTCTATATCCTTGGTTGTTTTATTTATTATCCTGGTGCATGAAATCTTTTTATTATTCAAACACGCATGGGTCCTAACTGATTTACTCTAATGTGCAACTTACTAATGGGAATGGATCCTAATGATTTTTATACGCTAACCTTTTTCCACATCACATAACCATTATTTACACCATTGGTGTTCATTTGCATGGTCGCCTAATACATAGTATAACTTCATTTGATAACAACAGCGGATATCTCAGCGAGCCGAGAGAAGTTTACAAATTGGTGGGCGATGTGTACGACAAGGAACTAGACAAGCTTGTAGAAGACAGTATTGAAGTGGACCAGGCTCACATTTTATCATGTTTTAAAGATAACACCTTGAATTTACAACATGAGCCAGATAAAGGGTAAGGAGTTATACTCTAGAAACCTTTAACTACAAAGTAAGCTGCCAATTGAATACCAGAATGCAAGACTGGCCCAAGTCCACTTTTTTTTTTCAAAAATGAGTTATACACAGGAGAGACTTTCTTATAACTTCGGCTACCTTGTGTGTGAAGGACTAAAATAAATACGCACTGCAAGTGCCCCAAAAGTCCTATGTGTATTCAAAAGTTGTCAAAATCCATGGTCTTGGGTCAGTTTTGCATACATATGTTGTTTTATTGAATGTATCATAAATAGTCAAAATCATGTTTTGGCCAAATTTCCCTCTTGAAAGATAATTGATGTTAGGTGTAGGTTTTGTCTATATTGCTTAGAAAATATGCAAAAATTGAAAATCAGTCTCATTTCAAAATGGCGGTCGAAAAACCTATCTAAGGAAAAAATTCGCAGTAAATATATGAAAATACTGTTTTTCCCACTAATTTTTTCAATGAAATTTGGCTCAGACAAGCAGAGCATAAGCACAGATCCCAGGGGGGGGGGGGGCACTCAAATATGAAAGTGACGTACCTGCTCCTACCGGCTTTCGAAATGTAGGGGCAATAGGTGAGAAATAAGTTGAAAAATAGGGGGTCATTCGGTGTCAGTTTTTGAATAAAAGAAGGCAAATTTTGACATTTACGAAATCGCTGATCTTCGAAATTTTTGTAAAATTTTCGAAGAATCGACAAATTTAGCGAAAAAGGGGTTCATTCGGTGTAGGTTCTCGAAAAATCAGGGTAATGGATGAGAGTCACCATAAAAAAGGTTTACTTTCAGAATAATAGGGGATCATTGGGTGAGAGTGGAGCAAAAAAAAAAGGGGGTCTATCGACAGGAGCATGACGCGTGCCAATATATGGGAGTGCCCCCCCCCCCCCCGGGGCACAGATGCATTACTGCACAAAATATTACGTCCAGATGGATCTCACACCCTTTTTACATAAATTTAATACATAAAGCCATAAAGCACATATGAATGCAAGACTGACCCAAGTCCACTGTCTAAAATGACCCCCTGCAAAGCATTGCAAGCATAAATACTATAGAAAACTCATGTTTCATATGATAATTGGATTCATTAACCTATCGTGCGAGCCAATTTGACATAACTTGAACATAAGACATACAGTGAATTTTTGTTTTGTTTTTCTTGCTGAATGTTCAAATGAACTTGTGTTCAAAGTTTGTCCATATGGTAATATAAGAATTAGCCAAAATAATACTAAAATGATAAAAGATTCATGCACAAAATATATTGATACACCCTGATTTGGTCTTAATCAATCCTAATCAATCATTGTTAGTCTCTTATACAATATAGAAACACCAGTTTACAATGTTGTAGAATACAAATGATATGCTATGCATCTGGTAACAGAGTCTGATTTCTTGCTTTGTACTATTAGTTGATAGCTAGACAATCATGAATCATAACAATGTGCACTCTTTTATCCAAGGTTGCCAATGCTGCAGTTTACCCGCCCAATTGGGCTACTTTGAATTTGCCTGCCGCGGGTAAAAATTGTCTTGGGCGGGTGACCTAAAATTGGGCTACTTTTGCCACCATCTGCCCGTGGCAGCTTTGTTTAGCAATATTCAGAAGGGTTTTAAACCTTAAACACGTTGAAAGGCAATTTGATCATCAACTAATCATGTTAATTGGATTAATTCTTCCCTGGAAGACATTAACATGATCAATATCGATTATCCGAAACCTCCATTAAGAGCTCGTAAGTGGATAATATTTATTGTTTTCATGTCCAACTTGGTTGTTTTTGTTATAGATCCACTTCAAAGCACCCGAAATCTGACAATTGGTTATATTGTGACAGCATTTTGACCTTTCAAAATATTGGGCTACTTTGATAGCGTCTGCCGTGGGTAAAATTTGTAATTTGCCGCGATTTGAGGCTTTGGCAACACTGCTTTTATCCTTACATGGTTGAAAGTTGGCCTCTTGTAGACCTGCTCATAGGGATGAAAAAAAAACCAGTTCACTCTGATTATTTTTTGTGTAAAAATGAACCCTCAAGTTAACTAATTGCATTGGTAGAATTGTAGAATTCGATAAGTATAGAAATTTGTATATCAAATCCAACATTCTTTTCAAGATTTTTGCCTCTTCAATATGGGAGGCTCGATTATACAAGTGTTCCACTCCACTGGTTTTCCAACAAAGGTTGTTGATATTCTCAATTCTGGGGTTGACAGTTCATTTGGCAGAGTATCATATATGTGATGACTCTCCCCGAAAAGGGGACTTTGTGACAGAACACTTTTCGAGAAACTGATGAAAATAGGCAGCAAAAAACAAGAAAATAATAAGAATTTCCAGCAGATTTTCTGTTGTAAAATGTGATCGCCTTGATCAATTTCAACAAGTAAGGTGTCATTTTAAAGCTTAGGAAATACTCTAACAGATGAAATAATAAAATCAAAATTGATATCATCTACAAAGTCCCCCCCTTTTTGGGTGAGCCATCACATATACGATCTGAATGCATCAATGTTTCCGACATTTTTCAGGGGTAATGAGTCTACATGATCTAATCTCAATACAGATAAGATCAGAGATGAAACCATTATGAGAATGTCAGAAACATTCTGAGTCTTAAAATTATGAGCTCTCTGAATGTTGTTGTCTAATAAAGCTGATGGAGTGTCCTTTTTTGCTTTTAATTTAGGGATTTTTGCTTTACATATGTGACCCGTCATATCAAAAGGTACCTTAAGGGTCCCAAAATGAAAATTGATTTATTGGTCTCATCTGAAAGATTATATTTTAAGCTTTAAAATGACACCTTTTGCTCTTGCAAAGTTACATCCAAACTTGTAAATGGCGATGGGCTGATTTAGAAAATTATAGTTCTGAGAAAATCAAGTGTAAAGTTTCTGTAGGCCTACTGGTAAAACTTGAATGGAGAAAGGATTTTTATCTCGGTTTTTAAAACATCTGTCTTATGTTTTGGATGTTGGAACCTGATTAATGATGGAATACACTTCAAAGGTAACGTTTCTGATGAAATTAGACATTCGACCTTGGATGTGATATTTGACCATGCTCAGCTTCAATGGCCCGTATCTTGTAATTTACTATGCCGACCTTAAGGTACCTTTCGATATGACGGGTCACATATTAGAATTGTGTCATCTTTTTTGGCTGTGGACTTCAGATAAAATCAAATTATTTGTGTAACTTTTGTGTAATTATTTTTGAAACTTGAGCAATATTTTCTTGATATTAATTATATTCTGACGGATTAGATGGTATGATAAATAAAGAATGAGATGAAGAATGTACATAATCCCATTTTA
>JXSR01S005062.1:21852-45716 GCA_000969725.1 Ophiothrix spiculata
TACGAATAAGAGGCAGCTCGTCTACTATTCGCAGTACTGCAGATACTGCAATTTTTAATTTAGGTAGGTGGCATCGGCATCTTCTTATTCACAGTCCGATACTGCAAATTTATTCAATACTGCGAATAGAGTCTTCCAAAACAAAAACATGTCCGTCGAGTTGCTGAAGTATTTACTGCATTTTCAAGGCGAAAAACACGTAAATATCAAAACAATTACAACAAGTGTGTACAAAATAAAAAATAAAAATAAAAATGCCGGTCGTAGAATTTCGAAATTTACGACCGGGCGGGTGAGGGCAACACATCAATTTTTTTTTTACGCCTAATTCACAATGCACTCAGCGTGTTGCAGTCTGGACTGCTTGAAGAGCGTTTAGTGCAAATGATTGTTTCATTTTATCATCAGGTGATAATTTGTTTATTTTTGACTTTTGATGGCCATATTTAAAGGCTTAATACTTTATTCTCCAATTTGCACTATTATTTGTCTGTTATGTATGAATTAGGCTAATAAATTTGCATTCCGTTTTGCTCGGGAAATGAGACAAAGTTAATGCACTTGTGGTAATTTTTAATTGCTGTCCAATTCGTCCTTTACTGGCCTCAATTTAATTAATGGACACATCAAAATTGACCACACGTGCATTGATTGTGCCTCATTTCACTTGTGACATGAAATGAGCATTTATTATTAAAGCTATAATTATGAAGTTACTTTCAATCAGTCTCTAATGCAGATCCACTTCCTACTATCCTGAGGAACACAAAATTACTATAGATGTTTCTTTTAAGGAAATTCACTGATTCAACCAAAGAAATTAAGAAAAAGAATAAGTATTTGTCGTCATTTTTTATTGCTAATGGAGCACGATTATTGTAACTGTGGAATATGGAAACTAGGCAGGTAAATCTTAAATCAACACTTAGATAGCATGTTTCTTTTGTGTTATGCATAAATTGTCTGCCTTTTTCCAGCAGTGTCTATTGTGACTTGCTCTGAGCTAGGTATGCCAATTTTCCTGTTTATTTGTTTCAAAGAGTCTCAAAGTAAGCATGCATAGCCATAGCTGGTACAATAACTCGCCCTCCATGAGCACCAATTAAAGAGGATTTACACTGCTCTCAAATCAAAATGATGGCAAACACCAACTGGTTTTTTTTAATATTTTTTTTTGCTTCAACCTTCTGATTCAGAGTCCAATATTCCATAGGAGCTTCACATGACCTTTAAAGCTCAGCTTGAAGTGTTCTTTAGCCTTATGACACATAATTGGTAGCCCTTTTGTTGATGCCTTCAATGTATGACGGTCATTGGAAAGCTGGAGCTCACATTTACATTGTGTACTATAGGCCAAACAATAATTTATTGGACTGTTCAAACAAAAATCCAGAGTACAGGGCCCATTGTGTGTAAATGCATCCCTGCAAAGATTTTTGTTTCAATTGTCCAATAAATATATATTTTGCCTATAGAAACACTTCAAGCAGTGGTGGGAGCACATGCCATCTTCTATGCCAGAAACTTAATAGTTTCAAGATTTAAAAATGAAAAACAAGTAAACAAGTAAAGACTTACACTGGAATCCAATATCAAACTCCAATGAAAACGAATGTAGGGGTCAAATATGTTGGTTTAGGTCCACATCATGTGCAGCAATCAGAATTTCTGCTGTAAGTTAATTGCGATTTCAAATTTGACCAAATTGCATCTGTAACACCCCCCCCCCCCCCCCTACGTTCCAAAAACCCAAAGTGTATGATTTAAGCAAATAACATATTTCCTCTTTTATGTTAGGTTCACTAGCCATGGTAACCAGTACTTATTGATAAGCACAGAATCACCTTTTTATGCAAATCTAAAAGCAGAGAGAAAAGAAGTATTACAAGTAATAGGTGAGTCAATTAAGTTGCGTTTTTTTATTTTGTTTCGATGAGAGTATGCATGGTGGGAGGTGTTACCTTTTGTCATGCATACTCACATAGAAATATGTACTAGAAATACAATTTAAAAATTATATGAAGACAGCAATATGAGAACGTCACAAATATAGATTGAAAGGCATTAGCTAACCTCTATGAGGTAGAAAGATAGAAAAAAAAAGTTGCGCTTTTGTAAAACAATTTCTTTAAAAGTTTTATTTCTTATTTTCTACCCCCTAAAAAGGAGGGAAAATTAAAATTTAACAAAATTATGGCAATATTTATCTGGATCAAAAAAGTATGGTCCTTCAGAGATGATTTTTTTTTTCTGTATTACTTCGAGGCTGCGCCCCTTAGTAAAATAGCAAATTTTAATTACTTTAGGTCCATAGTTTTAACCTTGCATCTTCAAAACAGTATAAATTTGTATGTATACTGAATACAGTAGGCTATCTACACAACTGAATCTCTTCCAGCTTTTTTGACTCCTCACAAAGAGTAAATATAGATTTTGTATACCATTTATAACCAAGATTTTTATGCAGTACTTTACAAAAACATTGTGATTTGGGATTCATTTGTTTAGATTTAGATCTTAAACTGTCTACATTTCTCAACATTTTATTTTGCATTTTCAAATGAAAAGGGTACAAAAGCAAATGGATATAAGGGGCAAAGAAGTAACCGTTTTTGATTTTTGGTGTTATAGGGCGGCAAAAACATGAGGCAACGAAGCCAATTGCTGTCCATGCATTGGCGCCAGTTGCTGCCGATGCTGGCAGTTATTTTGCAGTCTGGTGGCTGAGATTGCAAAATATTGTCTCTTATCTAAATACCAAGGTAAAATTTTTGTTCATATATATGGATAATGATAACATTATTTGGTATTTTATGGGCTATTCACATCGTTAGTATTTTAGTGCTTGATATTATTGCACTGTTATTGGGGAATCGCCACAACTATTTCAGCTTATATAGATTGCAGTTTTGCATGCAAGCCTATCAGCACTTATATATCATAATATTTCCAGAACAGCTAATGCTCTTGTGTCGACAAAGTAATCAAGATTTTATGTCTTGCCCATGGACATAAAACCCTTTGGCTGTAGAAAGGCCTTCGGCCACCTAATGTTTCTAATCCTGTGCCCGATATGGGAAAATGTGACCTGTCAAAACTGATATTAGTGAAGCTTACACTGGAATCCAATATCAAACTGCAATGAAAACGAATGTAGGGTTCAAAAATATTGGTAAGTGAATTGTAATTGCATGGAAATGGAAGGAAGCTTATACAACCAAATGAAATGTTCTTCCTGTCTTTCGCCACGCTTGCTTGCTAATTGTTGGTTACTATTTATGCTTTTTATGTTTATGTCACCTTGACACTTGGTGATGGTTGGTATTGATCACTGTTTCTGTTCAACAGCTAGCTGGTAGAGGTTTTCCAACAAGACCCTGTCACGCAGACTAGCAATTGACACCGCAGACTAGCAATTGACACTGAATTGCTTTAAATGCACTTTTCCGATAAAACCGGTTTTAGGTAGTGGTAATTAAGTAAAATACACTTTGCTTCCAATATACAGGTGCCAAAAAGTATTATCCCCTCTATTTTTATATTTCAAAAATAAAACTTACATTGCAATGTGCTGAATGTTAACTTACAGTAGATCTAGACTTGCACAATTTGTTATGATATAATGGATAAAAATAAGAAGGGTACTTATTAGATTTAAAGCCACATACACCCCAACTTGCAAAACATGTCGCTGGAACACAAACACAGTTTACAATAAATTCAACTTGAATGTCGCCATTGGCATGTAGCTAGATGCAACTTGTATCTTGGGTTTTGAAAATCTTATATATTTTTGTCGGTTGGTGTGATGCTATAGAATGAATCATTGATATTTAATTGATAAATCATAGATTTTCCCAATTTCTCAGTGGTCCATAACTTAAGTTACCCATGGCAGTTGTTTTTACTGGACAAAAATGTCTACCGTACCTGTCAACATTCATAAATTCTAAAAAAAGGTTTCACTAGCGCACATATGAATCATAACGATCTCATAATTAAATTTCTGAACCAAAATTGGACACAAAATATAGTTTTTAAAACATTTCTACCATTTTTTCTGTAATACAACAATTCGCATTGCCACCTATAGGAAATTTTCACGCTATAAGCGGGACAATGTGGTAGAATTTTTCAAAAAGCGGGAGATTTGGCTTAAAATGAAAACCCGATCGGGAGGGTGGGAGGACTACAAAAAATCGGGAGACTTGACAGGCATGGTCTACAATCAACATTTAGGGTATCAACACATGGAGCAAACATGGAGATATGGGGATGCATGTTTTCAGAAAATTTCCTGAATTCAGGAAGTTTTACTAATAAGGAAATTTTGTCTTCAATAAAAGAATTAGAAAAGTGCACTTTTCCACGTAACTCTTAGACATTTCAGGAAATTTTGACTTTAGTGACTTGTATCCCTGGAGTAGGTGTGTTGATCCTATCAGATCTTGTAGTGTCAGTCATTGTACTTGGGGATATATCTAAATACACATGCAGATTCAGATCAGACATCATCTCTGTAGACTGATTTTATAAAAATAAATAATAATATTTACAGTTTACATCAGTCAAATACCACTTTAACTGATGTAACTGACTATATACTAAATAACATGAATAAAGGTAAAGTCACTGGCTCAATTTTTATCGACCTCAAGAAAGCCTTTGACACAGTAAATCATGATCTTCTTCTAAGGAAAATAAAAGAGTATGGAATTAATGGTAATGCACACCTATGGTTTAAATCGTATCTAGATAATAGGACTCAAACTGTAAATATTAACTCTACTAATTCAAAATTTAGAAATATAGATATAGGAATTCTTCAAGGATCTATTTTAGTTCCACTTTTGTTCATAATTTTTGTTAATTCACTTCCAAGTTCTATTAATTGTAAATGTGTAATGTATGCTGATGATACATCACTTTTAGTCAGTTCAAATGATTTTTCAACTTTACAAACTGAACTTAATAGGAATCTTGACATGGTTGCAGGGTGGTTTAAAAGTAATAAATTAACATTAAATATAAAGAAGACAAAATTAATGACATTTGGTACTAAACATGCATTAAAGAAATTTCAAAACATTTCATTAAATTATGAAAATGAAATCATTGAAATTGTAGATAAGTTTAAGTATCTTGGTGTAATTTTTGATCCACAATTGTCATGGGATCAACATGTTAACCATTTATCTTCAAATATATCTAAGCGTATTGGTGTTATTCGTAGAATTAAGAAATATCTTCCTTGTAAAACTTCCAAACTTCTTGCTAAAGCAATGGTATTTCCTCATTTTGACTACTGCAGTCCTGTATGGTCTAACTTTTCTATTACCAATCACAATAGCCTTCAAATCCTGCATAACAAGCTTGCTCGTATACTTCTTCATGCAGATATCAGGACTTCAATAGATAAAATGATGAACGACCTTAGCTGGGATAGACTTGATGAGCGCTGGAATCATCAGCTACTTGTTATGACTTTTAAATGTTTAAAAGATATTGCTCCTCAGTATCTTTCATCTATGTTCACTTTTACGTGTTCAACTCATACCAAAAACACAAGGAGTAGACTAAATAATATTCTTATTGTACCATCATGGAACATTGCTGCCGGTAGAAGAACATTCCACTATAGAGCTGCTTCCCTTTGGAACAAACTCCCAGCTGATATTCGCTCCAATTTTGTGAATATGAGTTTGAATGAATTTAGAAATGTTATTTCTATGTAACTTTATTCATTGACCATTTTCATTATTTTGTTTCTTTTAGTTTAAATATACAAGCATTTTTATACTTGTATTTTGTAAATATCATTCTTTGTAATTATAAATATATTTATCTATGTATGAAATTTTTTCTCTGGACCTCTTGGGAGACCAGTACATTTGTATTGAAAGAGTATGCCAGAATAAAGATAGAATAAACTAAACTAAACTAAACTATTTCAAACTGTATTCATAACCCCAGGTCAAATTGCTAGAATTTTTACATTATTAAAGACACTTAAACAAACTCAATGCATTTGTAGGTACAGCTTAATCAGCACCAATATATCAAAATTGAAACAACCACACAAAAGCACAACAAACATCCAAACCCCTACAGGCAATGAGGATAAAGTGTCTTTCCCGAGGACACAACAAGTTCACACCAGTGTTGCTTGAACTCACAGCCTAAAAATTACAAGGACACTTTATCCTCTCGGCCACACATGCTCCTCTAGATTTACATCTATGTTGGTATCAGATCTGATGTTTATCAGATTCAGAATCTGCCCATTCAAGGCTTTTTGTATCAAAGGGATTTTTGAGATGTGCATCGATCTGGATCTGTGCTTCGCATGAATCACCCCCAGGACAGACAATTAAGACTAGATATGATAGGATCAGTACAATTACTCAATTTTAATCCAAGTTATTAGACCAATAATTTTATTTGTGAGGAATCATATTTGGGGACCTCTGCTCACAAAATGCTACTAAAAGGTGTAAAACAATTTAACTATCATATATCTTTTATTCAACAGGTCTAAAGAAGAAAGAGATTCCAGCTTCTAAAAAGACAGTAGCAGTTAAGAAGACCAAAGAGACAGATACAAAATCAAATAGGTGATAGCGGCTAAACATCAAAGTAATAGAACGCTACTGAACACCTTTATTTTTGTATAAAAATGCTATGCAGTACTACAATTTCCGCCATCACTAAATTTCCATGGTGGAAAGATGATCAAGACATTCCGATCTTGACTATTTTGAACGGAGATGGGGCGATATGTTGTCATGATGAAAGCAGTTTCCGCCATCACTAAACTTGCATGGTGGAAAGATGATCATGACATTCCGATCATGACTATTTTGAACGGAGATGTGGCGATATGTTGCCATGATGAAAACCGTTGACCTTGAAATTGAGATGGTGCTTTTATAAGGAAGAAATAAATCACCCGTTAGATGGAATTAATAAGCTGATGATGTCAACAATTAGCCCGATTTATTTCCGTTGGTTGTTTTGTGCTCTTTCAATTTGGAGAATTGGTAATGATCGACAGAGTTTTAAATTGTCTTTCTTTGGTGTTAGCAAAAACTGCTATTTGGTAGCTTAATTTGCTACTTTTGTCTTACGCACGCACCACAACAGGCAAAGTACTACCACAACTTGGCTATTAATGTGTTACTTTTTTATGGGCAAAAGTTTTGCGACTTTGTCAATATGTTCACTTGATGAAAATCTTTTGCAGTAAGATTATCTCTTAATTTAATCTCTATTTTCACATTGTGAAAGACCAGTTATCTGTAAATGAATGGAGGTAATCCCTTGAAGGTTACAATGGTTTTCTGACACTATTAAAAAGGAATTTTTATCGTGGACTTAGAAATTTATGGCACCTGAAATTATCTTATGTACCATTTCCTGTGATGCAGCAAGTTTCATGATGCAAATTTTTGGCTACTTTTATTTATTTATTGCAACTTTAATCACAAGTTTGGCTAAAGAGTTTTTGAAACACTGTTGCTACTCACATGAAGAGGTGCCAACAATTCACCACAAATCTGCATTAACCAACCCATTTCCAGCCGACTGGTCTTCTTGTTACCATCACCTCAGCATCATTTGCCAGATGTAACCCTGGACTGGTACTCCTTCAACCAACTTGCACCAGCACTCACTATATTACTTTTACTGGACAAGCCAGGTCATCTTTTTGCTACTGTTATCCCAGCATCAATCTGCATATACCATCTACCCAATGGTCACTACAAACACCCAAAGCTAGGAGTGAATTTTAATAATTGATCAAACCAGTCATTTGGTTTCATATTCATGTAACGTATTTAAGTCTATAAAGTTACAAGCAATTGATTCTGAAATTAAGATGGTGTATGCACTTATAGGACATTGCCTGTGAGATATAATGAGGGGATCATAGCTGCTCTACGCAGGAGCGTAACCAATGGGGGCCGGGGGGCAAAAAATTGGGAAGGAGAGAAAAAAATGGGAAGGAAGAAGAGAAAGAAGGAAGAAGAGAAAGGGGAAGGAAGAGGGAAAAGAGAAAAATAAAGAAAAGGAAGGAAGAGAAAAGGGAAAGAATTAAAGAAACCATTATTTCATCAAAAAATAGGCGTTTTTTAGCTAAAATAAACAAATTTGTCCAAATATTTATCACTGCCTCCAAGCCAGTACAAAAAATCGGGAAGCCTCTTGAGTCTTCCCCCCCCCCACCCCCCACAGATGGTCAGAGCTGGTTAAGCCCCTGGCTCTACGAGTATATATTATCAATATCAAACTGGTATTTATAGAACGGTGCTTTTTAACTCATTTTTAACATAAGCAGATAGATAAACTAAGTACAAAGAGTACATTACAGAGTAAAGGAGGAAGAAAAAATATGTGCATAGCAAGCGTGCCAGGCCAAGTGACTGCGCAAACCTGCAACCTCTGGTATTAGAGGTGAGGGTAGTGGCTTCGTGCTATGGGGGAACTCATCAGGCAGGTCAGGCATCCTGTGTTTAAATTATAGACTCGAATAATTGCGTAACGATTGATTGTGATGTATTTGGACTTGGGTTTTGTATGGTTTTATGTGATATTTGACTGTAAGGCCCGGTGCAGACTCCTCTATCGTATAGAATATTTTGCTTAGAATATTCTATGCTGATGACAAAATGACGTAGGTCATCGAATAAAACACAAGGTCATTTTGTCGTCAGCATAGAATATTCTAAGCAAAATATTCTATACGATAGTGGAGTCTGCACCGGGCCTTAGGGTTAAAGAAAAAATCAATCATGGTGCTTTAATACAATCGTGATGTACCGCAGCCATAATTATGCAGTGGAAGTGTTGTGCTACGTTATGTTGAATATAGAACATGCATGGATATTTGATCAGAAGTACCGGTATAGGTGTTGGGAGATTTTACACCACGTAAGTGTGACGTGGGTTTGATTACTTGCTTACTATATTTTTATTTGAGATTGATTGTTGCGTACCGTAATTCTATCATGTTTAAGTTTGTTATTTTTCTAAGGGTATTGATCAATTAACAAGCAATAATTCACGCTGATCATTTTCTACCATATAATGCAATAATTCCTAGTCTCATTTTCAGGCTCAAATATATGAGCATGGGTATTTGATTACATGTACAAGATTTGTGAATTATCTAGGCTATATGTGATGCATTACGTCAAAAGGTACATGTTGGGTCCAAACATAAAAATTGAGTTTTTGGTATGACATTGACAAGAAAGCTTGTTTAATCAGATTTAAAACGATACCAAATAAAGGCATCAGACATTCAGTCACCGAGCTATTAAATGACAAAACAAAAAATGAAAACATTGATGGAGTTGTAAAACACACTTCTGAGAAAACCATGTTTGAAAATCATGGTAATTTTTAAATTCAAGATATTGTTGGCCTTCAAAGGAAGCAACTTCATAGCAACCAGCACTTTTACTTGCCCAATTGACACTAAATTTGGAACGTATGCTCTTGAGACTGTAACAAAGATGGTGATACCAAATTTGCCAAGGGAAATTATCGGAATGTGCTGATATTTCTCGTGCAAATTGGTCATATTTGGTACGGAAGTGATGGTCTCAGACATTTTCTGCGAAAACTGGATCTGACTCTGTCACAAACAACTTGATTTTTTCACACTTAGAGTGGGTTTTTTTTCAGAAAACAAGTTTATATATTGAAAAAATAAGTTCAAGGACCTCATTTTTTATGATATTTGAAAATCAACCTCACGACTATTTTTCACTCATTCTCATCTTCACACGGCTGTTTCTCAGAATCGGGTTATCCAACAACTTGTACCTTTTAATACAACCCAACTTGGCTCAATGCTATCTACCCAGCATATAAGGTGGGGTATTTGTTACATGGAATGTTGTTATAGATCTAGATGAGAGATATCAAACTCGCACCATTTTAATTTCAACATGGGGGTCACATAGGGGTATTCATCAGGTTTTTACCGATCATGCATCGGAAATTGGTGTAATTTATGATTGTAGAACATGTGCACGCTCATTTTGGTGGTTCACCCGCTGCATAAAACAGTTTTTGTAAGGTTTGTACCAACATGTAACTTACTCTTTGTGCTTGAAATTCTGTCAGTTTTTTCCCAAATGTAAAAAAAAAACAGAAGAAAATTTTAGATAGAATTTAGATTTTATAGCTAACTTTGTAAAATACTTTATAATTCCAATATAGTGTGCACCATGTTTTGACCTGAAACATGTTCTTTATCACAACAGTCAGCTTTGCTGAGGATAATATAAAATTCAAGCTACGTTCGTTTTAAAGCATAGGCAAAGATAAATTGTTAAATCTTTGTAGGCGTATAAAGGATGGCACGTGACAGGAACTGGGAAAAATTTGCACTATATTGGAATATATAAAATAGAGGAGGTGACTTGTCTCATTCAACAGGAAAATGCTTGAAATGAAATGTTCTCAGATTTTAATAGGTTACTCCAAAAATTTAAAGTATATGAATTCATATGCTGTATAGGAATTCCTTTGAGCTGTATATGAATTTGTTTACAGTATGTGAATTATGAGCTTTCCTGAACTGAATCAAACTCATGGCTGTTAACACCAAAACATTAGGTGACGTCTTTACTCTGTGAATATGAAAAATGAATGTTTATGAGTGCAATGGTATAAAATTCTAAGGCTTGATTTTAGAGCCCTGGTAGCTTTTTGATAGGTTTTGAATAGGATTTTTGCAGAGGTAATTTCATTTACAATTAAAGCAATACTATAAAGTGTTAAAAATGAAGCGCCCCCTGTCACCCATGACTTTTGATTTTTGGGCTTATTTGGTTTGTTTTTGGTAGATATGAATACCCTCCAAATGATTATGCTCAAAGATGCTTACTTTTTCTGTTATGGGCATTTGTTGAATTAAATTTGGGATCCCGAATTTAATTCCACATGTATTAGTATAGGAAACCATGCATGTGCTTTTTATCCATTTTTTGGTGGCAAAATATTTTTTTTCAAAAAAATACACTTGAAAACACCGTTAAATAGTCACATTCCTCCACTTTATGCTGTTTTTACTATAAACCATATTTGATCAAAATCTTATAGTATTGCTTTAACCATTATTTAGAGTATCACCATTATTTAGAGTATCGTACACACTTTGCAGGAAAATGTAATAGGGCTCTGAATATGTAGCAGAAATTATAAAAATTGTGTTTTTTTGTTTAGTATGATTTATCTTCAACAGCTATCGATAGAATTTGACAACTATATGCTATATTAGATCACCACCTATTTTCATGTAGGTTATAAATATGCTTACGGTACGGTACTCTATTTGTAGGTGAAATAGATCTAATATACTTTATTGATATCATGTTTTTATTTTTATAAATAGAAATACTATGTGTAGAAATTATTCACAACAAATTATCACAGTGCCTTGTTTGAGGAAAAAGTGTCTTCCCATATAGTATTGTATCATGGTGCTGAAACTGTCTCTCACCATTGAGCTGTAAATTTAAGTCTGCAAACTTCATTGAGGGTTAGGCTATATTATATCATGATTGCAGTGATTTGAGCTGTGCAAAAATTATTTTCCATTGCACGGCATGAAACAAACCTGGTGATATTCATGATATAAAACAAATATTGAATGTCTATGCACGTACAATAGTACAAAATATATCATTCGGTCAAATTTCGACTGATCCATTTCACTCGGCGTAGACCTCATGATATAGTTTGTACTATTGCACTCTCAGGCATTCAATATTTGTATACTCAACCTCCACACAAATTTTTTGCTACCAAATATTTGGTTGTGCCGTTAGCAAATAAATGTGATTGATTTAATAAAAGTTTAGACCGATAACAAACATTTGATGCTGATTCAATGACTTTACCTCGATTCAATTCAACACATGTGCAATTTAGCTCAGTCAAACATGTATTTAACTCGGTGTTGAAGTTATTTCATTTGGAGTCACTTGCCAGTTTGAATCATAATTTAACCAAATGTTTTGTATGGATGGAGCCCAAGTATTATAGCCTAACCCTTCATCAAAATACACTTGGTATAAGTTGTAATTAGGTAAAATTAATTTTTCTGTAGATTCATCATATTTATCCTTTTCCAAAATACTGAAAAAACAGACAGAAATATGAAAAGAATCTATCTGTATTTTCCCAACCACCATCAAAAGAACTTACAGTGTACTGATCTTTGAATGCGTTTATCTTGGTTTCACCTTTGACTCTGTGACAAACACTGAAGGACCATACCTTGACTTTTGTGAATTTCATCAGGGTTTCATTTTTATTTTTTATAATATGGTCTGAACACATATTCAATAAAGTAAAAATGATAATGAGGCTCATTTTATGATTTTTTTTTGATGGCCAGTCACATTTGAGCTTGTTTCAAAAGCCTCTTTCATCCACCCCACAATATGCGACTCAATTTGCAAAATTGACTTCCTTTTGCAAGTAAAATAGATTATATAATTTTCAAGTCTCATAAAACATGTTACTATTTGTAACACACTTTCATTTGAAATATTCTACAATGTGCACAAAGCTTTTAAAAGTGGATATTAGTGACCTGCATAAGTGGACAAAAGATTTTTTCCAAGGTTTTAGACATCAAACAACACATTATTCCTTTGTTTTCTTTATGTCTATAGGTGTTTTATGACAGAGTAAGAAAGCAGTTTTTACAACTATATAAAATTTTCAATTCAAAATATCAGTTAGTGTTAATATTTTTCATTAGCAGTGAATTCTGTGCTCTAATTAGCAATTTTGATGTGACCTAAGCTGCAAATGAGTTGGATGTCGGGTTGAATGTAAGAGGTTTTGGAAATCAGCTCATCATATGTAAATTGAACCCAAGATATATTTTGTGTATTATCAGTATGTTTTGTTGTCTGGTGCTTATAATATTGGTGTTGATATACTTTAAAATCTCGATATAGTGCACCTCATGTTTTGCTCATAAACGTGTTCCTTACCACAATACCAACAGGTCTACATCACTAATCAGATGTTAAAATGAAAGTTACATTCGTTATATATCAGACACAGGCAATCAATTTCATATCTTATAAACCATATAAAAAATATGGCACAAAATGGCAACTGGGAAAAGGGGCACTATATTGAGATTTTAAAGTTTGTGTGTTTCATCTGGCATCATCTGATATAGAGGGGCTTTATCGTTAATATAGCAATACATTTTTGGCCAATTTAATTTTGGTTAAAGAAAGGGTTTGACACCTTAAACACATTTGTTAGCCACTATATTTATAGGTACCTTAAAGGCCCCAAAATCTTTAAAATGACACCTTTTGATTATCAAATCTGGGTTACGGCTGACCCTGTAGCTTATTCCGAAAAACATAGTTTTGAGAAAATTGTGTTTAAAAGTTTGTGTACTCTGTAAAACTTGAATGGAGATGGATTTTTCTAACCATGTGATAGGTAATATTTCTGATGAAATTAGAAATTTGACCTCTGACATGATTTTTAACTGTGTTAACCCACAATGTTCCACAGCACAAAATGTATTATGCCGGTGTTTTATAAGGTAATTATAGATATGGCGGGTCACATTTAGCCTTTGATGTTAAAACTTGATGGTGGGTAGCACTTTTGATTGAATAATTCTAAATTATAAGAAATTGTATGAAATCCTATATAGTCTTATCTGTAATTTTAATACCCAGTCTTTCAATTGCATATATAAACATTCCTATATACGATGTTAATTTTACCCCCCCCCCCCCTTTCCTGCAAAAAACAAAGCCTCACTTTGTATAAATGTTGAAATGAAGGAGTAAAAGATGCATTTTTGTCATTCATAAAAGGTTTGCTAATTTTTGATATATGTTTGTTTTTATATACAATGCAGAAGAAGATAAATGTAACTATGTTAAGCATGCTCGATAATTCGATATATTGATATTTTTAAAATACAGATTTCATTACGGCTGCTGGCAACGTAAAAATGTTGTCACAGATCACCCATGGTCATTTTTGTCTCGCCTGAAAATTTTTCAGTAAGAGACATACCATTCCTTAAAACTGTCCGCCGTTCGCCGTCCGCATTTCTTGTCCGGAGCAAATCTCATAAACCGTATGCCCTATATAGATGATATTTGGTGAGTGGGAAGGGTTGAAGCTGAACTGGCGCTGCGTACAATTTGAACGCAAACTATGCATATGAAGTACCTAATGTGCATAATTTTTGTGTAATATTTAATTTTAAGTATATCTCCTAAACCGTAAGGGCATGGTAATGAAACTTGGTGACATGAAGGGGTTCGGTATTAGCACACGCGATGCGCCTTTTTGGGGGGTGCGGTGAAGGTCATTCAAGGTCAAAAGGTCATTTGATGTCAAATTTTTAAAATTGTTCAAAAGTTGACCTGAGGTCATCTGAGGTCATTTTGAGGTCAAGCTCATAACTCATTAACCCCTGACCCCACATGGATTAAACTTAGACCATATAAAGTACTTGACCCAAGGTCAGTCAAGGTCAAAAGGTCATCTGAGGTCAAATTTCCAAAATTATTCATGACATGAGGTCATCTGAGGTCATTTTGAGGTTAAGGTCATAACTCATGAACACCTGACCCCACATGGATTAAACTTAGACCATAGAAAGTACTTGACCCAACATCAAGGTCAGTAGAGGTCAAATTTCCAAGATTGTTCAAAAAGTTGACCTGAGGTCATCCAAGGTCATTTCGAGGTCAAGGTCATAACTCATGAACCCCTGACTTAGACCATAGTGCTTGTTTACCAAATCTGAGGAAATTAACGTTTCCATGGCAATATAAAGAGTCAAGGTCAAAGGTCATCTGAAGCGCTTAATATGCATACCCTACTCCTACCCAACCCCACAACTGAATGATTAAGTAGGCGGTAAATTCAGTAGGCGGTCGATACGCAGGCGAGACTACTGGTTCGCGAACCATCTTGTTGTTAAGCTACCAAAAATATCCTTACAGGAGAATCTAAATTGCACACATTTTTGTCTTGGAATGTGTCATATACCTTTTCATGCTAACTATAAGCTATCAGCCCATTTTGCCCTTGGCAAATATCACACATTACTCATCCAAGGCTAATTGTTAACCGCTGGAATTGCCTCTTTCAGCGGTATAAGATAGGCACTATTTTACGTTGTTGTTCACCGTAATGTCACCGATATTAGATTTCAAGGATTATTGATATATCGTAATCGTTGATATTTTGAAAAAGATATTGATATATGTTCGATATTTCAAGAGTTAAACGATATGTGACATTATCAATCATCAAGGGGAACTTTTTGTATGCGATGCCAAACATTTGTGGGTTACAACATCAAGCCTCCTTTATTGATTAGAAAATGCATTGGAATAAGGCCTAAAACATAGTCGGCCTCCAAACAAAATTTTCGCTGCCAAACATTTGGTCGTGACGTCAAAATGACTCCAAACAAAATAACTTTAACACCAAATAAAATTTTGCGCTAGATTGCACATGTTATTGAATTGCCATATACATTGGACCAAATGTTTGTTACCCATTCATACTTTAAATTCGATGGCAAATATTTGGTGACGTCACGACCAAATGTTTGGTAGGGAAAATATTGTTTGGAGGCCGACTATGGTTTCGGCCTAATATCAGACTTGTGGAATGAAACATTTGGTAGCTTTGTTCAAGACTATAGTCAGGCTCCTACAAAAAGGTGTAATAATGTTGCTTGAATGCAGCTGTTCACATTGTGGCGATAATATTAACAATAAACAATGTTGCTCCAAATATAATTTGTTTTTGGATGGATTTCTTGTTGTCATTATCATTACTGTGCGATTCACCGGTATTCTCTGTATCAATGTTGTGACCTCATTTTTCTATTGTTTCAAATACGCAAAGGTGTGTCATGAACAGTTGAATTTGACAGCCCTAATGTGGCAATTATGTATATGAGCTGTAAGGCCCTGTATCCATTGGCTGTTCCCATATGGCGTGTGCCTGTCTCGTTTTCCATTGTTTGTAATTGTGCGGCGCAACACTGACAATGAAGAACGTTCTGCTTAATGATCATATCAGTGGCCTTGTGTATGGCAAATGATTACTATGACCTCGCAGCACCAACACTAGGTCATAGGAATATCTGCCGTACACAAGGCCACTGATATGATATCACACTAAGCAGAACAAAGTTTATTGTCTGTGTAGTGCCGCACAATTACAAACAATGAGGCACACGCCATCTGGGAACAGCCTATAAATATGAGGCCTTGCAGTTCATACTTAATTGCCACAATTGTCCTTACCTCCTGAAAAATTGAAAAAATTATTAACACATTAACTCCTTGATATCAAAAGAATCTAAAAGACATCAATCTTGCTGGATTATAAGCTTGTTTTATTCTTTGCCATCCAACAGTTGTTACTACAAGAAACACGGCCTAGGCATTCACAATGCCATTGTACATACAAATACTACAATCTAAAGTATGGTGTTTGGGCCATCTTTTATAGCCATTTTTAACACCTTGTTACAAAATGTTTAGTACATAGATGCAATGCTCGCATCAATGAGATTCCCCTTTTTCATTTCATCACGACCAAGCTTATAATAAAGCTTGACACCATCTTTATTTAACTTATATTACATTTGGTTTTCCTTTTTCATTCTACTTGACATGTAAATCCTTACTGTTTCAAAAGATTTTTTTGTAGCTTTTCAGAATCGTAAGTGGTTTCAACTCTCCCTATTAGTATATAAATCCTGAAGTATAAAGTAAACAGCCGCACATACACCAATATGACCATACAGGGAAATAAATTGGTTCGTATGTTTTGAATCATAACATCATACCCAACCCTGCTGAATATTCAAATGAACTTGTGTTCAATGTTTGCCTATGTGGTATTAACAAAACTAGTCAAAAATCATACCAAAACCATGAAAGATTCCTGCATAAAAAATTTCAATATGCAGTGATTTGGTCTTAATTAATCATTGCTAGTCTCTTACACAATGCAAAAACATCAGTTTACAATATTGGAAAATACAAGGGATATGCTATGGATCCTGTAACAGAGTCTGTTTGCTTACTTTATAATTCTAGTATAGCAACTGGTTCCTACCTTCTACCACACAATGTTATATTTAGGGCTGGTATCGACATGCCTCTTGTTGACAATGTTGTTGACAAAAGCAATTTCATTCTTTGTTGACCGACAAACGCTGTTTATATATTGAATATGTCAACGAAAAATGGGAAAACAATAATTTACCAAAAATACCGTACAACATAATTTTATAAACATTGAGATTTTAAATTCTGGTATTTTACTCGTCTCAGTATAAGTTTGTAAACCGGGTTCAGTACATATCTATTTCGTTGCAAAGTTTTAGAAATCTCCAGTGTTTTCACGATTACTTTATTCACACCTGTCGGATGATACCTTTTAGATCAGAACAGGTAACTATACTCTTTCTCAGAGTTGTTTTTCCTTTCAGATCGTGCCGTGTACGCCACTCTTAACGCGCGCGCCAACAGCGTGAGCGTAAACAATCAAATTCAACAAATCACGCACTGCAAATACGTGCGTAAGTAAGTGCATCCGTACGCAGAAGTGCTTAACAACAAGCGTTGGCAAGAAAAAACCCGCGAATGGGGGAAAAGGTACTCTGAGATAAACTATAATTCCCATTTAACTAAACTTTGCGGCACTGACGTAAATGTATTGTTGACAATGGCAGCATCGGTCTCTCGCTTTTGTTGAGTTTGTCGACAATGAAAATGGTTGCTGATACCAGCCCTATCAATATTACACTTTTGTTTGGTAAATCATAGCACAAAGTTTATATCAGTCGTTAATAGTGATATTCGAATGACATGTAATGCTTGGAAACTTCATTTACTCCTGGCTTGTGATCAGTTCTACCAAACACACCAAGTACTAGCTAACTGCAACTCACAAATTTTGTATTGATACCACTCTACTTACTTTTAATGTCCCAAATGGTCATAATGGCTGATTATATGTAGCCTTGAAAGCTAACGTTGAGGTCCATAATACATGTACATAGAACAAAGACCACTTTTGGATTTTGAACCAATAATGCTGAGATTAAGAATACAATTCTGATGTTGGAACTATCAGAGCACTACATGAATCATAATAAAAGTTGGATTTGCACACAGAATTTGGACATGCTTGTTACAAAACATGTACCTGTAGTATAAATTAAGCAAAATAAAAATTTTAGATACTTGAACGAAGTTGAAATCCGGTAACATTTCAGCTTAATCGGTCAAACCGTTTTGATTTTATGGGCAAATTTGTATTTCAGAGCCGCCTCTGAAATTTGTATTTCAGAGCCGACTACATAAAATCAATATGTAAAATTGATTATGGTTACCATAATTAGACACATTTTCATTTTTATCTCCAAAACGGAACATAACTCAGCCGTGAAATTTCACATGGCTTGTGAGAAAAATATGAGCAATATTTTGGTACCAAAATCTCAAAAAGTTTGAAAAAATGTTGAGGCAATCGGACCAGGCTCCTTTAATACCAATATATGGATGAATGCTTAGCAACTTTAAATGTAGTGTTTATCCAAAACACAAGATTTTTTGATAAACTTCAATATAATTGAATTACAAATATTCCAAGTTTTCATATTATTTTGTGTTTGTTCAAGCATTATTAGCTTACCCATGTTACAGTGCTTTAGTACAGCAAAATTTTAAGGGGGTAGGATCTGATTTTAACGTTTGCACAAATCACCTTTAACTGATTAACTTTGACCTCTGAAACACATTTTATGAGGTCTGACTTTCAGGATGCTTCTTGTTTACTCTTCAGAGGCAAAATAAAGCATACAACCTTTGGGAAAAGGTTATTTTGAAAAAGAAATCAAAAGTCTACCAGTGAACTTTACATTTTTTGCAATAAATGATTTGCAGGTGAAATTTTGGATTTAAATTTAAAAAAAATACAGTATTTCAAGTACACGAGCCATGGAGGGTGAGAGTGTGATTGAATCCTACCCTTTTAAATACAATGTTCTACCTTATAAAAACAGTTATCATAGGCTTTTGATGGATTTTTAAATATATATTTTTCTTTCATAAATTGTTTTTGATGTATTTCTGTTTTTGATTTATGGAGTTGACAATAATAACTGGCATCAATGTGACATAACACAAACATGACTTGCTTAAAGTATTTTTTAAATCTGAAAAAAAAAAGCAATGAGGTACATCTTAAGACTAAAAATAAAGTCACTGTGTTTTAACCAAAGGTAGAAACTTACTTTTGTACGGAGATAATCCTACGTCTTCATACTATGTATATAACTACCACATCTTTCAAATGGTGTTAATCTATAATTAATCCTTACATGGCATTCAAACTAAAGAATTGAAGTTGATACACAATTACAAGAAAACATGATGTCAATATGTCATTTTACACTGTGGACAGAATAAAACAAGCTAGCTGGGGGTCAGTTTTATATGTGCTGAAATAGTTTCAGCAATGATTTGAAACAAGTTTGGCACTTTGGTTTTTGTTCCCTCTAAACACTTTTCTATTGCTGTACATCCGGAAGTTTATTCTGATCACTAAAATGCGACCATGTTTTGCAAAATTTGTGTGGTATTTGTCTATTCTTAATTTGAACTTATTAGACAAGTTTGGGCAAATCTTTTTCTAGATACTTTTATTTGAATGTAAACAGGAGTGGAAGCTTGCAATAGCAGTACGTGTGAGATGTGTGCATGTATTACTGCGTTCAACCGAGGACACACAACAGTATATAGAACTACAACGTCATATGAGTGCAAGGAAGTCGTATCTGCAATGGCTGCCTTATGTTATTTTTATTCAACTTATCATTTGAATGCAAAAAATCCCTCAAAATTTCTCTGCCATATATCAGTGGCTCTTGAAATAGTTCTTCAGGACACGGGTGTCACCTGAAGAACCATATCCAATGTGCAATGCAAATTTGTGAAAAATGGCAGCTATTGCAGATACGACTTTCTTGCACTCACATGACGATTTGAGGTCACGCTAAAACTGAGTGCATAAACTGCATAAAAGACGCATTTCAGCCAGAGTCCCCATAGCTTATTCTAGGGGTCTATGGTAGCCAGTAAGTTGATATTTTTTTGTCAGCAGTACTAAACCCACCCTCAGTTGTATGTACAGGACAACATATCCTCATTACCGGCTATGAGTAATGAGGGGAGAGAAGTAAGACCGCAAGATGCGCAAAAGAGTTTTGCATCACATGTCTCTAGATACGATAAATACAGTAGTTCTAAGCTTAAGAATAATACAGCCAGCGGCGGGCCACCTATTGTGTTTTTAACGGAATGTGTAGCGCACGTAGGGTACCTCCACGTCTTCTCCTTCCTTGTCGTTACAGCAAATCTCCAGCACGAGATTTCGGACGTGTTTGGGGATCTTCTTCTTTGATACTTTGGCTACAACCTCCGATATTCTGCAATTAAAAACAAGAAATAATTCCAAATATATTAATTATGAGGTTAAAATGACACCAACTACTAACTGTATAAGTGGTATTTTTGCACTACATTTATTTTAGCGTGAAAATAAATGCAACACGAAAATTACTGTGTACTTGTTACAAAGAAAGTTCCATACTCGGCAAATGTTCACCTGCGCGAAAACAAAACCTCATGAAATGGTCCAAAATTTGCTGTGCGCGAAAATATTGGCGTTTACAGTAATTCCAATTCCTCAATTCTTGGCTGTCTTGATCTGAAAGATGTCTGACAATGATCGTGGATTGGAGTATTTGGGATGCACTTGTAGAAATTCTTTTCCTATAATCATTGTTTCCCTGAGAGCTAGGTTTTTGATACGAGTTTCCAATTCAGAGTGTCTTCTTAAGATTTTCATTTAGCTCTGACGATGACACAGTATTTTACAGCCTTCCAAATATTGAAGACTGCCGGTACCTATTTAACATCTTGGGGTGATGAGAAGCACCAGAGAGTTAATATTTTGTTCAAGGACAATACAAGTGTCACTCAGAGGGTCAGTGATTTATACCACTAGGCCATGTGTCCATCCAAAAAACAATCTTCTCAATGTCGCAGCAACCACCATAGATGGGCATATACCAGGGGGTATCAAAAAGTGTTTAAGATCACCAAGAAGGGAAAAAGCCATATCAATGAACTTTTGTCAGGATGGTCACTCGCCCTTGTCTACATTATGGTGCAAAAATGAAATCAATGACATTTATACTTTCTATACAGGTGTCGGTAGATGTCAACAACCTGCCTCCGCTAACCAGATAATCTGCATGGAGAAATTAAAGATATGTGGCAAGATTAAATCCCTGCATTTGAAGCGTTACAGCCCAGTAAGTCTATGAAGACACATCCAAAGTTAAATTATTTGATATCATAGTATAGGAGAGTGCCTCTTCTTTCCATTGATACCAAATTTATGGAAATTGGTCAAAATATGAGGTCATAACGACGTAATAAAGTATGGCTGACCTGAAAATGTTGATTTTAGCGTAATACAATGTGTTTTTGGCTAAAAGAGGACCTCTACAATGTTGGTCTGTGGACAGTCAGTTTTAAGTGCAAGAAATGTGTTACTTTGCACGGTGGCTATGTAAAGATGACTTTAAGGGTCACATAATAAAATTATGTTCCTGGCTTTAATTCTTCTTGGTGATCTTTAAAACTTTTTGATACCCCCTCGTATGGTAACTAATATTCACTTTTCTTTTGAACTTACTTCATATCCATGCGTTCCTTGAGCTTTCCAGGTTGCATGAAGAAAGAATAAAGCATGCACACACCCTGGGATAGCATGGTAATCTCAAGCTTCTCTTTCTTATCAAAGTGGTCGATGAATTCTTTTAACGTCATCTCCTGCCCGTTATCCTTGATGCCACTGATGTCGAAACGGTCCCAGAGAGAAAATTCTGTGTCATAGTACTGGAAAAGAGTGGGGATATTCAGATTTGTTTAAATATTGCATTTCTTTTTTAAGATGAGGTGCATTTATAAAAGTTAATCAGCAAAATTATGTGAAACAAAACAAAGTTGACTGTGTTTAAAAATTTGATGAACGAGAAACTAACCGAGCTAAATATATTTTTACACTTTTTTGAAATTAACTATCAACTCAGTATTTATAAAGATAAAATTCAACAACAGGCAGCTGTAATGAATACACCCCAAAACACTAAATTTTTCAAAATGACTGCTCTTTGGCACACTCATACCCTGGTCACATAACCAGCGGTCGCCGACCAGCGTCTGCAAAGCCGCAACGCCGGTATGACATCGGTGTCCGATCTGTGTCTGCTGAAATCTACCTGGTATGACGCCGTAAACACATCGTAACCTTGCCGCAAGCTTATGTGACCTGGGTATCCAAGAGTAGAATGCACAGACATTGGCCACTATAATCTGCAATCAAAAGTACAGTGTGCCTAGGCCATATGAAATTAACCAAGTCATGAAAAGAGTAGTGCAACATCATTCACCTGGGTTTTGTGAATGCAAACTTACAGCATTAAACCTCATTATATTAGTTTCAATGCAATGCGGAAAAAAATCAGTTAACATATATTTCTTTGGACAACAAATACTAATTGTGACCCATCATATCGAAAGTTACCTTAATTACGGTCGGCATAGCAAATTACGAGAAATGGACCATTGAAGCTGAGCATAGTCAAAAATCACGCCAAAGGTTGAATTTCTAAATGTTACATTTGAAGTGTATTCTATCATATTAATCAGGTTCCAACATCCAAAACATAAGAAAAATGTGTTAAAAACCAAGATAAAAATACTTACTTCATTCTAGTTTTACCAGTACAGAAACTTTAAACTTGATTTTCTAAGAACTATAGATTTCTGAATCGGCCCAATGCCTTTTACCAATTTGGATGTAACTTTGCAATCGAACATCCAATAACCAAAAGCAAGGTGTCATTTTAAAGCTTAAAGGTGTAGGTTCCGATCACATTCTCATCCCCCTTGGCTCAACCGGAAGTAGTATATTTTTGATACCATATCAAAGCCCATATTTTCTGATTTTAAATCTAAAATTACACCTTCAAATTCTTTATACTTCCGGAGATATAGCATCAAATGTAAAATTATTGGAATACCTATTTTCTATTTTGTTTTGTATTTTCATAATAGCCTCATCCTCAGGGTTGCATACTTTAATTTGCCTCTCAAGAGAAAACAAGAAGCAAGCTGAGGTTAACATTTCACAAGATTCAATTCAGAGGTCAAGGTCAATCAGTTAAAATTAAATTACACACATGCGAAGATAGGAACCTACACCTTTAAAATATAATCTTTCAGATGAGGCCAAAATATCAATTTTTATTTTTGGACCCTCTTAAAGGTACCTTTCGCTATGACGGGCCACAATTTTCTCAAATACTCACCTTCTGCTTTGATGCTCCAATTGGTTCCGAGAAACCAAAGAAAGGTAGAGCCAAATTGATGAAGCCATTCTTGTAGCTCTCCATCTTGTTGTTATTGTTGACTAACTTGAACAGCTCAAGGCACACCAGACCGGCTACTACCGATGTCGTCGTTGCTATGGCGGGGATGATTTTACCGGCAATCAACTTGGTCTGAAAAATGAGAAATGAAATCAATTGAATTATTGCATTTTACATTCAAGAGAATATTTTCTTCACTATGCAGGGGGGGGGGACCGAATCCATTAAAAAGCCCAAACATTTTTCTTTTTTAATTTGATTTTTTTTGGAGGGTTTTTTTTTTTCATAAATTGCCATTTATTGTTCT
>JXSR01S005062.1:46006-57419 GCA_000969725.1 Ophiothrix spiculata
TAGAAAATATAGACATGGTGGTACTAAAACCATACAATATTTTCATTTATTAAAGTTTCCCTGCGTACTGCATCGTTTAACTTGAGCGTAACACGCGCGATCGTTGGCGCTTCACAAGCACTGGAATCAGACCAATCACACGCTGTAAATACGTGCGACTTTCACGCAAACCACCGTAGCAACAAGCGTCTTTCTCTTAAAACCCCGCGAACGGAGAAACTTGGTTTTTAAAAATACTGTACATACCTTGTGCTTGTCAGCTGGAGGAATCTCATAATTCTCAGCTCTCAAGTTAGATGCTGCTACAATGAAGTCCATGTGTAAGTTGGTGTCATCATCCTGGTAACACAAACAAAACAAAACAATTTAATTAAAATTGCTCGCTTATCAATACCCAGAAAAAAAAAAACAATTTACAAAAATGTTACTGATCAGAGTAAGCTTCACATCTCGGAAAGGCTCGGAAATGTACGCAACATGGGCATTGTTCCCTGTAGTAAACCACTTTACAGTAGCCAGAGCCTGTTTTTTAAGATGGAAAAATCATCCCAAACACTTAATCCCAGATATTTTCAGCTCCATTGCTTGCTCTAAATTGTGTAATGCACCCGGCACCAACGAGTGGGAAAATAAGTGTTGAACTGTTTCAGTGCTCAGCATGTGGATGGATATGGTTTAAAACCTTGCAAAATAATTTTCTAGTTCCAGTCGCCTGACGGACCCTTCAAACAGCCGCCTCACACCTTGAGTTGAGCGCAAAAAAAAAAATCAGCCATCGTGTTACACAATCGTAGAACAAATACATCAAACCAGCGATGAAAATCCCCTACCAATCCCAAGCTCCATAAAGTTCTGAATACTCATTTGCTGCTGGGTGGACAAGAAGAGATTTTATTCACCGTAATGTAAAATTATCCAACAGGGTCCATATTCATGAAACACCGCTAACTCTAGTTGGCTGCTAATCTTTTGTATTCCTGTCAAAATTTGACAAGTAGACAAAGAGTTAGCAGCCAACTAGAGTTAGCGGTGTTTCATAAATATAGGCCCAGACCATCCTAAAGGCCCGCCTTAAGACTCTGGCACACATCATCATATAGAGCCCAAACGTATAACATACAAAAGTTTCACATACTGAACATGCGCCAAACAGACCAACCACCATATGGATAACGAACTGATCGTATAGGCCTAAATAAAGGACAACCGTATCGATAACTTCAGGAGTACATTTTGCTCAATACAATGATGTGTGGCAGAGCCTTTATACTGGTAGGGCATAGATTAACCCTTCAAATAGGCCTATACTGAACATGCGCCAAACAGACCAACCACCATTTGGATAACGAACTAACCGTATAGGCCTAAATAAAGGACAACCGTATCGATAACTTCAGGAGTACATTTTGCTCAATACAATGATGTGTGGCAGAGCCTTTATACTGGTAGGGCATAGATTAACCCTTCAAATAGGCCTATACTGAACATGCGCCAAACAGACCAACCACCATTTGGATAACGAACTGACCGTATAGGCCTAAATAAAGGACAACCGTATCGATAACTTCAGGAGTACATTTTGCTCAATACAATGATGTGTGACAGAGCTGGTAGGGCATGGATTAACCCTTCAAATAGCCCTATGCCGTGATACCTACCTTTTCAAAGTCGATAGGTAGCATGTGGAAGTCTTTGAGGCTTGCTGGTGCTGGGAGAGACTCTGTTAACTCCTGTAACTTCACCTCATCTGCTGCAGCGCTTGCGGAGGCCTGGGCTTCTGCATCGGTTGTGTCAATCTTGACACCTGCAATAACAAGAGTAGGGCTGATTATTAGCACGACAAGTAGAACTCAGGTTTACGTGATGCGAAAAATCAGTCCACGCCGAATGAGGCCAAAGTTTACCCCATTTGAACTCCTGTGACCTTTGGGACAGTAACTGGGACATTATAAGGCCCAACAAATTCTCATAAATAGCTGTAGAAATGTCAGCTTCTCTCCTCCCTAACCATCTGATCCTGGAGGGGACTCAACATCCCCAGTGACAATCAATCAACTCCTGAAAACACCATGTGCTAAGGCTAAGGGAACTATGCCATCTACACATTCAGCACTGGCGAAAGTTGACGATTTCCAAGCAGAGGCGTGTGTGCAAGCACAGGAGAGATGCATCTTATTGTAGATAATGCTATTTAAAAGGTTTTTAAATTTGGAAACAAGTTTACCCCATTTGACCTTCTTTGACCTTGAATGACCCCTGATGACCTTGTCGTGACTTCATTTGACCTTCTTTGACCTTGAATGACCCCTGATGACCTTGTCGTGACTTTTTCGTGATTTTTTGGCATCAACAATCACCCCCCACCAAAATTCAGGAATGTGCGACCCTTGGTCTCTGAGAAAATGTAGGTTAACATTTGAGTTAACATTTTCATCATGGACAGACACACGGACGGAGCCCATTTTATAGTCCCCTTTTCGAACTCGTTCAGTGGGGACAATAAAAATCAAACCTCAAACTGCCTGATAAGCAACACACACGTTGAACTGGTCAGATGAAAGCCAAAATTACACTGCTTGATAAAATTATGCAAATGTCACTGCAGTACAATGCAATGCAATGGCCATGAGAATATTAGGCCTTGGTTCACAATTAGGTCACAACTTTGTGCGGCTGGCCGCAACCTAGCCAGAGCCGTCATTTTCCAAAATGGCGACCGTAGGCTTGATTATGCACCTCTAGATGATGTCAAAACATGTAATAAATATTTTACAATAATCTTGAGGTGACAAATCAAGCCTATGGTTGCCATTTTGGAAAATGACGGCCGTGGCTAGGTTGCGGCCAGCCGCACAAAGTTGTGACCTAATTGTGTTCCAAAGCCTTAGTTACCCCCATTTTTTCATACAATATGAGAAAATATTAATGATTTGGGTCTGTATCAATGATATGAACACAAACTACTAATATTTTTCGTACTGCATTGCATTGTATTTCAATTCCTCCACTGGTGACAGCAACTACACATCTTAAACTGAGAATGTCTTCCCTAGGATATGTCCGACCTAAAAAATGTGGGTACCATTTTGCAGCTAAAACTGAACTATTTTACAAAACACCAAAATCTTAAATTGACTTTGAAGAAGTTTGTATCTTTTTGATGAAACTGTAAAGATATTTGAACCCAACAAGGAGGTATGTGGATCACTAGTGTTGCCTATTTATTGGTTCTTGGTTTTGAAATCTCTTATTGAAAGACATTAGAATACCATGAAAACATGTGAATTGTAGGGCTGGTATCGACAAGCATTTGCGTTGTCGACAAAGCCCCGAAATCGAGCGACCGATGTCAGTCGACAATAAGTTTTGTCAATATGCAGCCAAGAGGATTGAAATCACAACTTGTGGCACTCTGTTTAATTCGTCACCCCCTTCAATTGAAATCAATGTGGCGATGCTGTGATGGAATGTTATAAATGAAAATGTGATCAAAAAACTAATGCCAAGACGAGTAAAATATCAGGGTAAATGTCATTACTATTTCCCTCGAGTATTCATTTTATTTTTTTTTATTTTTGTCGAGTTTGTCGACACATAAACAGTCTTGTCGACAACGAGTGAAATTGCTATTGACAACGACATTGTCGACAAAAGGCTTGTCGGTACCAGCATTAGTGAATTGTAATTGTTGGTTTGAAATCTTACAGCCTGACCACATGACCTTAGTAAATGACCAATGACTTCATTAAATTAAAGTTTGGTTCAAATCAGACTTTAATTTTTCACATGAGGTCAATTTAACATTTTCAACCTGTTACAAGATGACCTTGTATACAACCTTTGACCTTAGTATACAGGACCTTTGACCTCGTCAACAAATTAAGAATCCTACATAAACCAAGTTTGGTTTAAATCAAACATCCAACTTTTAAATTGAGGCGAATTTGATACTGTCAACTTATCTTACAACTTCAATCCATATGACCTTTGACCTTGGTGAAGTGACCTCATCAACAAACCAAAGTTCCTGTATCTACTAACCAAATTTAGTCCCTATTGGATACACACATACATAAAGAATGATGACTGATAAGTGTCTCTGTTACTCCGCAAGAAGACATAAAAATATGGTGTCCATGGCTATATAACAGGTTCACCTAAGGCCAAAAAAAAAAATTGTTTGGTTGCCCTCCACCGACCCTATTTTTCAGCCCGACCCAAACTTTTTTTTATTGAATTTTTTTTTTCCTAAAAAAAATATGCAAAACTTGCCGAAAACTACAAAAACAAAGTAATATTTTTGCCTTTTTTTTTTTTGATATTCAACCCTCAAAATGTTTAGGAAGTCCCAAATCACTAAAAGAAGTATTTGATTGTTTTTAATCGGATGTCGCGGGGGAAGTTGTGAAGGCTGGATCGACCTAGCAGTCCGTGGAAGAGTATCAATTTTTTTTTTTTTTTAAACTGACCCTCTCTGAAAAAAGCTGTGGAGGGCAACCAAACATTTTTTTTTGGCCTAATGGAAAATACAAACATTTCTTTCTTACCTGCTCTTGGTTCAAATTCTGGTACTTCCACTGTCTTGAGTGCTTTGGTTATAACCGCTCTGTCTCGGCAACCCTTGAGACCATAACACTCAGCCCTCAAATTAGCTGCCGCCAATATATAGTCTATATGAACAGGCTGAATAAATGGGGAAATGCAAAGAATTGATCAGGAAATACAAGAAAAACAAGTCGCTATACAATAAGCTTTCTGTCGTCAGGTCTTATGTCGACATAAATGTCAACATAAAGCTTGAAATGAAATCTCGATTTGTCGACAAATCTGGGCAAGTAAAATTTCATAAAAACTTACGTTTATTTGTCAAGTTATGGCTGTTTATTAGCAGTTGAGTTTACAGTGTTTAAAGTGTTGCATAAATAATTTAATACTTATTAGTCGTTTGTTATTTACAATCGTTTTGAAGTTATTACGATGGTTCATAACAAAAAAAGTTACAAAATATCAACATTATTTCATCCATATTGTCGTACGCAGAAAGAACAAGCACATTACTATGTTATAGGTAATCCTACGTATCATTACGCTTATCCAAACAATTTCATTTTTCCCACAAAAACAAACTCTTTGATATCAACTTTATGTTAAAACAGTCCTGACAGAAACTTTACTTTTCAGTATGAGCATCAGTTTGATACAAAAAGTGTTAAACTTGAAAAAAAAATGGAAATAGGAAAATTTCCATTGAAAAATATACATGCCAATCTTTTTGTCTGTGACAGACTTTTGTATCCTTTACTTTATTTCAAATATTGACAAAAAGGAAACCAAAAATATGTTTGGTTGATTCAAAAGAGATTTACCTCATGAATCAATATGATCGTATATTTTATACTTTCCTGTTTCCAAGGGTTTTCATAGCAGCAGATTCTCTCACCAAAAATAATTGTTTACAAAAAATACAGATAGAAAATGTGACCAAAATGAAGTCTTTGAGGCTTTCTGAAAAATTGTCATGTGCCATGTCCATAATTTCCTTTATTTTTTTTAATCATATATACGAAGTAAAACTTATTCTGCAATACCAAGGAATCACAATCTTTGATGAATGACCAGGATCCTGAGAATTAGTTCCAATAATGAATATTGATTTGTTCCGACCTATGCCTACCTTTAAAATAAATATTAAATACAGTAAACAAGAATATTTTCACGAGCAGAATTTTTCGCGAAACCAGACAATCACGGCATTTTCGCACATTAAATTAGCGTTTTAATGCTTCTTTACATAGACCAGCACATAAATAAATGTATTCCAGGCAATTATATTTGCGGTTAGATGCTAATTCGCGAAAATTAAACCCTCACGAAAATAACCCCCTTTACAGTAGCAGGTTACTCTTTTGCAGTACTTACATTGTTTACATCAAAATTTAGTGGGTGAGGACATCTCTTTGGACCCGACCAGAACAGTGCACCAGAACTCGTAAGCTACAGAGAAAAATATCATATGTTAAGTCACCAACTTGCATTTACTAATCATTAGTGGAGATGGATTATTCCATGTATTTTCTCTTGCATGTACCACAATTTTATTACGGATTATGCGTGTGTGTAACGGTCTATTTGTGTAATGTGCTCACCCTTCAATCAGTAGCTCATAATATGCAATAGATGGCTTAAAGTTTGGTGTGGTGCTTTAATCTCAAGGTTCATTCAGCTTAGAAGATACTACTAATGTCATCTTAAGGTTACAGAAATGACTTGAACCCTAGATGACCTTAAACCCATCTAACACACAGGGTTCAACTAAAATCGAACAAACATCACAAAATATGACAATATTGGTTGAAGAAAATGTATTTAGTTGCAAATCAAACTATCACTTAAACCAGGTCTAATTTTAAACCTGGTCAAAATCTTAAACCTCTTTTGTGCATATGGACCTATGAGTCTATAATTTAGGTGACACAAAAATGTGCACTTGCATCCAAACATGCAAATGAGATTTTGTAATAACAACTGATTGAAATCTTTCCAAAAAAAAAAAAAACTAATCTTACCTGGTCTTTAGGGAAGTTATGTAGAAGTTGTGCTATTTGGTTGTGGTATTGGGCCTGGAAGTGAAATCTTGACCATGTGACGCAATCCTCAAACTGTTTGGGTTTGTCGTCTACAAGGGCTAGCTTCAAGCCTTCTAGATTCTCGAACTGTATAATAACAACACAAAACAATTGGTTAAAATTGTTTTAAAGGTATGCTTAGGCCTAAAAATAAATATATGTTTGTTTGCCCTCTGCGACCGACCCTAAAATGCCAAAAATTTGGGTCGGGTATTTTAGGGTTTTTTTCCCTTCAAACACCTAAAATATAAAAAAACAATATTTTCGACAAAAAAATGTAAAATTTAGCAGTATAATGTCACATTTAGTAGTATAAAATGCATATTTACTCTAAGTAATGACCAACAATCTTTGATGAAGCCCTGCATTGCTTGGTATTTGCGATAAAAACCATGGAATGAGATCTTTCTTTAAAATATATGTGCAGAGTAAAGAAAAAAAAAAAGATCATCCTACCAACTGACCCAAAATTTTAATTTTTCCACTGGAGGGCAAACAAACAATTTATTTTTTAAGGCCTTATGTGGGTACGTGTAGTCTAGCGGAAATTGACAAGAATCATAAATGTGAGGTTGTGAGTTCGAGCCCCGTTTGTGCCAACGTGTTGTGAACCTGGACAAATGACTTCATCACACTTGCCTTGTCGATCCAAGCGTTATATGGGAAGTTACTAGGAAAATGAGATTGAATAGGCAGCTAGCTGTGTTATAGAGGTAACGGAATAAATGTAAAGAGCTTTGATCAATTCTGGAAAAAGTGCTATAAGCAGCGATATTTATTTTATTTATTTATTTACAAACATTTTTTTTTTGCTTCATGCTTTAAAAATATAATAATGTTAATGAATAATGCTTAAACATAACAATATGATGACAATGACAAATACCGAGACAAATAATAAACACTTAAAATATGTGCTTCAAGATAAATATACCTTGAATTGTTATTGTAAGCATGGCAAAAACAAAATCATATCAGATTCTAACTAAGCGCATTTTAGGTCTACTAACGTTTAGCTAAACATTGTTTGAAAATACAGCCCAAAATGTCTTGCACAAACTATAGATACAATCAACTCTGTTAAAGTGTCAAAATTTTACTATGTATACTAACTAGTGTAATGTTCAGAACAATATGAGAAAGAATTAATCACTTGCAAATACTCACCGGCTGCATTCCTGGAAGTTTTAAAGATCGCTCCATGAATTTAGGATCACTGCAAGGATAAAATCAACAAAAACAATTATCATATTATATTTCAGTGATTGATGAGTCGCTTGTTAGAAATGTTAACAAATGAAAATTTGCACACAACACATCGCCCTAACATGGGAGGTTGACATGGTTTAGTGGTTATTGATCTAACCGTGCACATACTTGGGGCCAGGTTAAGATTACTGGCAGGGGAACTTGCCATTGTGGATTCTCTAAATCTTTGCTTAGACATCCTGGTGGGATCACTGGGTCAGGATTCTAGATCTTCTGCCCTTGGGTAAATATTTCACGAGAGATTATCATCCTTGGGATATACGTTAAACTGTCGATCTCATTTACGGTAGAGTCATATCTTTACATGTCATCACAATCAGTACAAGAAGAGTGGGATGCTACAGCCCTGACTGCCCTAATCCCCATTTCAGTTATTGACTCCAAAGTCATCTCTAGTTAAACATCCTTCTTGGATGACCTTGCGCCTGTAAAAGGTAGTTTCAACAAGGTAACAATGAATTTGCCATAATGCAAGTTTGGCCATTCAAAGCTCAAATCTAACAAGTTTTTTTGGGGTTTTTTTGGGGGGGGCACTCAAGTTTTATCTAGCATCTTAAAGTTGGGACAAAGACCACAATGGTCATAGCTTCCTTAAGTATTATTCTTGAGCTATCCGTGGCCTTCAGTCTAAACAATCTACTTCTTCTTCAACCTCATATTGTGCTTGCTATAAAAGTGTGTTTAATGTCGGTAGGGAAATTCAGCCTTTATTACAGAAAATACTCAAGGATAGATGATGACTTACCCTATATACTGATTGACATTCTCTGCTGGCATTCTGAACAAGCCTTCAAACTCGTCTCTGGCCCACTGTATGGTGTGTTCGATGGCGTTGGGGAAATTCTTGAGCGTACAAATGGGGATGGACTTCTCCGGTGGATCCTGGGAGGATGAGTAGGATTCGGTGAGGAACGGTAGCACGACTTGGACGTTACCCTTTGTGCCTAGGGTACCGGATTCTAGCAGTGGTTTGCGGTAATACACACAACGTCTGTCCATGTACATACCTGATGGTCGAGGAAATAACACAATATCATATTTACAAGGATACAGATCTCAGTTTGTTCTAATTCAAAGACAATTCAGAGCACTATGGAGCAGCGGTTAAGAGCATTGGATTTATAATAGAGAGGTTGTTGGTCAAGCCCTGGCCAGGTCACCCACAGTGTTGAGTCCTTAAGATTATTTATCCATGTACTATTCCTTCACACCCAAGTAATTGAAATAGGTGTCGGTATGTAAAAAAAAATATGTACACTGTATAGTGGGGACTAAAGAAATTGGGAAGGGGAACATGAATGAAGATGGGCACCACAACCGTTAGCAATTAAGCCTCCGTTTTGCCTTTACCTAAAAGGGGGTTGCGGGTGTGAGTCCCATTCTGGAGGATCAAAAGACTTTTTTTCAGTGTAGCTGTCATCCAAAGACCCTAATTTTTTTACAATTGCATGTGCTCTCACCCAAAGACCCCATATTTTTTTAATATTTTTCTCTCACATGTATACATATAGCTGAAACAACCCTTGAATTTTCTAGGAGATCTTGGGTGAAATTGGTACAATTATTCACAAAACTTTGTAAAACATTCAGAGGCCTTTGAAGTCTAGGAGATATGTGCCCCGAGCATAGTCAAAAATCATGTCCAAGGTCAAATTTCTGATTTAATCAAAAACATTGACTTTGAAGCGTATTCTATCATATTAATCAGGTTTCAACATCCAAACATAAGACAAATGTTTAAAAACCGAGATACAAATGTTTACCAGTAAAGAAACTCTAAACTTGATTTTCTCAGAACTATGGTTTTCTGAATCAGCCCGATGCCTTTTACCAATTTGGAAGTCCAACATCAATAACCAAAAGCAAGGTGTCATTTTAAAGCTTAACCTATAATCTTTCAGATGAGACCAAAAAAAAAATCAATTTTCTTTTTGGGACCCTTATGGTGGATTCAGAGTTTGTCGATATGCATCGATCGATGCATATCGTCAAGACTCTGAATAAACCATTAAGGTACCTTTTGATACGACAGGTCACATATTGTGCCCAATAAATCTCCTGCATCTTTTTATATATCATAATCATAATTGCTGAGCATTTACATGTGGTTGTCGCAATGTCAATATATTTTTCAAATGTTCCATTTCAAAATCTCAGTACAAATTATAAATATTTTGCACCAAGCATGACATGCCAATAAATCAATTGCATTTGTTGGTTGTTCACTACAGAACATCACAAATATTATGACCAATTCAGCTCTTTAATAACAAGTTAATTCTGCAAATGATCTGTGCTGCAATTTCCCAACTCCCGAAGTGCAGGGCATACTCTGCAATTGACCGAGTGCTGAGTTAATACATTTGGCCACTGGTCATATTTTTTTATCTAGCATGCTTGCGTTGTCATTTGTCTGGAATATTTGATGATCTATTAATTTTCATATTTTTTTTGACGAATGGGCCCTTTAGGATTAAGGATATACGAAAGAAAACTTACGAGCATCTACATTGTCTAATGCGTTAGCAACACCACTGAGGTTTTCAAAGAAATCATCGTTGAATATGTGTTCTGTCTCAACTCCTACGCGGTCCTGTAAGGCTACTATGTTGAAAGCAGGATTCATGTGTTTAGAGGCTTTAGCTGCAGTGTCTGATTTGGGTTTCTGAAATTGGAGAAATAGTGATAGGGTGTGTGTTAAAATGCAAATAACTTTACGCAGCAAAGTATGGTGTATGTACAGATGTTAAATACATAATTGCTCATAAAATCAAAACGGTTGGACCAATTTAAGCGAAAGTAAAATTGTTCTTTTAGTGACATTTGAACAGGCAATGGTGGCTATTTTTATAAGTCGCCACATTTGTAACGAAAAATGGAACGTAAAGTAACAATCGGACGAGGTAAAGAATGGACTAGAACAATTACATCGTATGTACTTCCTTTTTCTTGGGATAAAACATGCTTGGTTGATATTTCATTTGTAATCTTGTGCCTTCTCTATAATGTTTGTAAATTTTTGTTGCATACCGTAAACTAACAAATTTGTACACAGGCATACTTAATTCCTGCTTAGATTCCAAAGTCATTTAGGTACCACTTCAAACCTTCGCCAGTGGCTGATTGCCCAAAGCCGCCAATTCTGACCCTTTGTTATTGCTCTGAACAATGTTAACCAACCCGAACCATCTGTTCCGGGCAGTCAACCATCACGAGTTTTGAAGTGACCCCCCGCATCTACTTCTAATTCCACCTCAAATAGATCACATTCACTCACCTGTACATCATGAGGTCTAAACAAGAACTGCCTATTCAGGTTGGATTTCTCAATAATGTCCATGTCTGTCACCGTAACTTTGCCTTCCGGACTAGCCCCCAAACCAATCATGGCGAAATTCACTCACCTGTACATCATGAGGTCTGAACAAGAACTGTCTATTCAGGTTGGATTTCTCAATAATGTCCATGTCTGTCACCGTAACTTTGCCTTCCGGACGAGCCCCCAAACCCATCATGGC
>JXSR01S005064.1:25537-36050 GCA_000969725.1 Ophiothrix spiculata
CTGTGGTGTAGCGTGCAGTGGACGATAACTGCAATATGAAACGCATAGGTTTCCGGATAGCAGCACCGCAAACGGACCGGATAAAAGGAATCACTCTCGCTAAAAACTATTATATTGATTCAAAAGACATTGCATGCGGTACGCATGCGGAATCGCATTGAAAACGGCTTAGACCCGATCCTATTCAATCATATGTTTTAAATTATACAATAACCAGTACCCTTACAGTGCAAAACGCATCGCAACCGCACCGCTAACGGATAAAAGGAATATGACCTTCAGTGACCGATAGCGCCGAATCAAATTTAGTTGATGGTAATTTCATACAATACATATATCAGTTCAAATGCTTCGTATGTTTTTTCATTAACAGACAAAGGTTTTAGATTACAAATAGTTTACAAATTGTAATTGATTCTGAAAAAACATCTGCTTATATAATGTGAGATTTTATTATAGACTTGTTAAAAGCTGACTCTGAAAAATCAATTTATCACTACCGCAACGTGTACAGACAATATACTAACAAATCATCATGAGGAGATTCAGTCAGCCATTTTACTTATTGATATTAGTGATCACTTGCCAAATATTTTATTAACATATATTAATGTTACTAGTAAAAAAGAATGTAACAAGAAGTGTGTCTTTAAAAGAAAACATTCTGACGACAACATTACCAGACTGAAAGAAAAGTTGTCAAAAATTAAATGGATTGAAGTCCTTGACAACAAGAATGTTAATGATGACTACGACAAATTTATTGATACATTTGATCAAGTATATAACGAATGTATTTCATAAAAAAGTGTACCATTAAAAGAAAAAATACTCCAATATCACCGTGGATCACTAAGGGATTGCTTAAAAGCATCAATAAGAAAAATAAATTATATAAGCAATTCCTCAGCAAGCACACTGATAGTAATATGCAACAATTTAAAACATATAAGAATAAGTTGAATGTGCTCATTCGAAAATCGAAAGTTTGACAACTCAAAAAACAACATGAAAACAAACATGGAAGGAAATTAATGTTATTATCGGCAAAAGAAAAATGCTACACACCAAGCAAAGTTTATTGATGAAAGTAACAATACAATAACTGATCCTCAAGATGTAGCAAACCAATTTAATAATTTTGTTGTCAATGTAGGTCCAAACTCGCATCGGAAATTCAAAATTCAGGTAAAAATTACTTTGATTATTTACCCAACATGAAAACAAGTTCTATGTTTATGAAGCCTGTTGTTGAGAATGACATCATAAAAGTTATTAGTAGATTCGACCCCCAAAAAAGTGCTGGCCATGATAATATAGGAAATTTTATTATAAAGAAAATACGCCCAACCACTCTCGAGCATCTTCAACTATGTCTAACAACTGGAGTTGTTCCAAATAAATTAAAAATAGCAAAGGTTATTCCAATATACAAAAAATCTAACATTGGTGTATTCTCTAATAATCGCCCTGTATCACTTCTTCCATGCTTTTCACAAATTCTGGAAGACTTGTATTCAATAGATGCTTAGAATATATTACTGATCACGGAATTCTTAATGATAAACAATTTGATTTTCGCCCGAAACATTCGACACATATGGCTATTGAACTTCCTGAAGACAAAATAAACACCGTTGTTGAAAATGACAAAACCAAAATAGGAATATTCCTTGATTTATCAAAAGCCTTCGATACAATTGATCATGGTATACTTTTATATAAATTGGAACATTACGGATTCCGTGGAATAGTACTGGAATGGTGTGAAAGTTACTTAAGTAATAGGAAGCAATTTGTTTATTATAATGATCAAAACTCAGACGTTCAAAACATTGTGTGCGGTGTTCCACAGGGCTCTATATTGGGCCCTCTTCTATTTATTTTATATGAAAATGATATTACATATACATCAGATGTATTGGACTTTATACTTTTTGCCGACGATACTACTATCCTATACTCAAACAAAGACATACATAACAACATAAATATAATTAATAAAGAACTTGAGGAAGTCCGTAACTGGTTTAGAGCAAACCAATTATCTGTTAATACTAGTACAACAAATTATATGATTTTGGCACACCCCACATGACATCAAAAAAACACACGGTGATTTGAAGGTACTGCTTGGTGAGAGTAAAATCTACGAAATTTCTTGGAGTTTTAATTGATGAGTGCTTGACCTGGAAAGCTCCATTGATTGCATTTCAAAAACTGTATCCATAAATATTGGAGTCATTAACAAATTAAAACACTTTATCCCAGCTAAGATATTTTTTTTTTGCTTCGGTATTACCATATTTAAACTATGGTATCACTATATGGGGCAACACATGCAGTTCTTACTTGGATACATTAATAAAAATACAAAAGTGGGCTATTAGAACAATTTCAAACAGTCATTATAGAGCTCATACTGCACCTTTATTTGCTCAACTCAATTTTCTCACTGTAAAAGATCTCTACACGTTGAATCTCGGAACCTTTATGTATAAATTTAGTACAAATGACTTGCCCGTTGCGTTTAAAAACTTTACTCAAAACGATCTGAAGTTCACAACTGTCAAACACAATATGCAAATAATTAGAATGTTACAAGCAATAAGAAATGCTTTTCTGATCGTAGCTCACGTTCATCTGGCCCTATCCTATGGAATTCACTATCCAAATCACAAAAAGAAACATTTTCGTAATCAATTGAAACAAACCCTTATCAAAAAATATGAAAAATACCAAATCTTGAATCTATTTTGATCCGACATCCTTTTGTCTTTTTTTGTCTTGTTCTGAGTTGAGTAAATTGAGTTCTATGATTTTGTTGTTCTTCTGTATTTTTTTTAAATTATTTTTGTTTTGTTTTGCTTGTTTGATGACACAGGGATAGGCTACTATCATGTATATATCTCTAAAAAGTTATTATCGATTCTTCCATTGGGTTCTTGTACAATGTATCGTATGCATAAATGATGTTTATTTTGATGTGTTTTTATTGTAATGTTTTAATGGAAATAATAAATGATTGATGATTGATTGACAAAGGAATTATCTTATTGATCTTACAACACAAAAGAGACCTGTCAATCAAAGTATTAATTCGGATAATGGTGAATTTAAAAGTGTCCAAAACACGCACACGTTTTAGATAGAAATTTTGTCCACGGTTTGTGTCCAGTAGGATGAATATTTTGATACAGATTTAATATAACGATATCATGAGAGACGAACGCTTAAGCATTAGTCGTCTACTACGATAGATTTGCACACAAATAACTTAGAAAATATTTATCGTCTTTACTGAAGGTTTCCATTCCAGTACTATGGAAACATTTAAGAACAAATCGTTTCAGAGACTAAGTCATTTGTGTGCAAAACTGTCGTAATAGACCGGGTAATGTTAGACGCTGGTGTGTGGGTGTGTGTGTGTGTGGGGGGGGGGTATTTTCTTGATTTTACAATGAAACCATATAATTTTTTTCTATATATGCCACACCTTCACCTAATAAAACCTATAAATTTTATCCATTTTGTATATATCTCTAAAAAGTTATTATCGATTTTTATAAAACTCGGTGTTAAATTTTTATATGGAGATGCGTTTTTTTTCTGATCTAATAATTTCTACAAACACGATTTCTTTGGGGGTAAAATTTGTAAAGTTGAAATTCTAATCTTTAGCATGTAATCGACATTCTGACCATGTTTAAAGTAGATTCTACATTGCATTTTTTAGATGCGGGGTTTGTGTACTAGTCTATGGAGAATTTTGAACAAAAACGCCATTTTAAAAGAACAAAAATCCAATTTTTTTCTAGATTTTATCTAAACTCATTTTTTGGGTTCTTTGACCCCACATTTTAACTTAAAAAAAAAAAAAAAACACGTAATAGGAATCGAACCCGGGACGCGCGTATTTATAGTCGGACATCTTTCCTCTTGACTACCGGAGCGGACGTTAAACGATGAATGATTTTTCATCTATGTTTACTTTAATATGTCAATGGACTCATCCAAGCGGGACATTGATCATCTTTATTGTCCATTAGTCGTCTACTACGATAGACTTGCACACAAATAACTTGGAAAATATTTATCGTCTTTACTGAAGGTTTCCATTGCAGTACTATGGAAACATTTAAGAACAAATCGTTTCAGAGACTGAGTAATAGACCGGGTAATGGCATGGATTGCATACCGGAAATGCAATTTGTTCTCTCGCGACTTGTGAACTTCCTCCTCTTACCGCCTTACAAACCAATGTAATAAAAGAAAACGACCAAATACATGCGTTGCCTTTGCCGATTTGAACTTCGTGCCCAATAAATTCTTTAGAATATTATGGAAGTACACCATACTTACATGTATGTTATTGTGATGCATGCATGCATGTCAATAGTTCTCTCAGTCAATGATATGTACATTTAATACGATGATGATAAGCATCAACACTGATCAACGTCATTAAGAAATAAAAACCATGCTCGGCCGTTGACAAAGTAGAATTCGGCGTTTTTTACGCGAATGTCAATATCTTTGCAATACAAGCTTTGCTTGACATTCAATTTTCACAATACACGGACAAGATACCATAGTTTATGAGTATATAAACATTATTCTTTCCATTGATACCAAAATCATGAAAATCCGATGAGCTGTTACGTAATTGAAGGGATCGGTGCAATATAGTGCTAACCCTCATTTTGCACAAGTTACTGGTTTTGATTTGAATGAGTTTTTGACTACTAAGATATAAAAAATAGTTTTCGAAAAATTTATTATGATCAAGTACATGGCCGAATAAAATATTTTGACTAATTTTGGAGTCCTATGTGATTTCAATAAAAGAAGCGGTCACTTGTAAAATTGAGGGTTAGCACTATATTGCCCCTAGGTCTTACACATTTCAATTTCTAAGTTTCTAGAAACACTAGATGCCAAAGTTTTTTTCTTTTCAAAATGCTAAATCTAAGAGTATGTGATGCAAGGTTTATGAATTCAATAATTTCAGAAACAATCCGGTGTTTCTAAATGATCTACGGCGCTGAATAAAATTCAGAGGCAATATAGTGCTAAGCCATAGGTTTTGTTTAAGCCACCCTTACCCATTTGAACGGCTAATTCTTTGCCATACAATGATGTTGCTGAAAAAAAGCATACATTATGGTGATAATTAAACTCAACCAGAGATGTTTTGCCCAAAATTAATTGCAAATGATGTAATAACTTGTTTTAAATGCATCAGTTTCAAAACCAGAACAAAGGTGGTCGGAAAATAGGTGTGGGTTAGCACTATATTGCGCCTACCCCTTCAATTATTACGTCATAAATTACTTAAGGTCTGAAATTTATGTCGAAATCTGACTTTGGGCAAAATGGCCAACGATACAAAATTTGGCAGTTTCTAAATGTCGGATTTTAATCAGACTTTTACTAATAAATAATGAAAATTATAATTGAAAAGTGTTATATCGTGCAGATGTTTGTTTTTTCTAAATTTGCACAAGTTTGCAGTTTAAACAGTCTAAGAATTAATGTGAAAAATTGAATTTGCTTATTGCAGTATCTTCAACTTTCGCGCCACAATTTGATTGACAGGTGCAATATAAAGAACTCATTCTGGAATGCATGGAAAGCAGATATCCCTAATTTGCATAATAAATATACTGAAATCGAGTTCAATTATTATTCATTGAAAATTGTACCAAATTTGGTTCAATATACAAAATATGATTCTACACGACCAGCTAAAAAAAGAGATTGCATATTGAATTATCACAAAACGGGTATGCTTATTATTTTGTTGAAATTTTAATAAATGCGTTTCTGACATAGGTATCTACCTCGATGATAACTCAAAAAGCATAACGCTGTGATTTCAAAATTTTACGAATATCTAGAATAGAGTTGTTATATAATTTGTACAAGGTTTCGTTTCTCCAAATGCTATAGTTTTTGCACATGGTCATTTTTCTACATGTAACCATTTTTGGGACACCTGGTATATATTAAAAGAGAAACGATTTTATCAAAAATAAATTGTTGCCAATCACGGGTGCAGAAACAAGATATCTGATTTGATACTATGTAGAAAGGAACTTCTGACGTGCAGTTTATAAACATAACCTGGAATATACAATAAATTGTCAAAGTCTCAATTTATTTATAGTCTCAGACTATGGGAGATAGATTTGTTCAACATTTATAAGACACTCTAACATCTGCGCGTTTAAACCAGGTAGTTATGTAGATGGTTATCTGCAGATTAATTTGGTATGTCATTCATACTTACAGATGTAACAATCATTATAGATGAGCATTACGTAACAGCTATGGTCACATAAGCCGAAGGAAGCCGCAACGCAACAGCACCGCAACGTGGTAAAACCGTTGTGACATCGATATGACACCGTTGAACGCATGCGATGCCCGGTCGGCCACCGGTCGTTGACTAGTGGTTATTTGACATTGTATACAAGGCGCAAGGTTTTAACTCGGAAGCAAATTCTTGCATCTTGCTTGCGGTGTCTTTATGGCTCAAGGACTCCGCCCGGCCCTCGCACGGATACCGTCCGGACATCGGTCGGAGACCAGCCGGCGTCCGGTCAGTGTCCACTGAATTCTACCCGGTATGACGCCGTAAACACATCGTAACCTCGCCGCAAGGTTATGTGACCACACTGAAAACCTAAACTGGTCATTGTGACTAACTTAAAGCTAGTCCAGACGGTACACATCTAGACTAGCTTTACCACCATGTTGCCATCAATGACTCCACCTGATCATGCTCAGCCTGACTAACTTAAGCTAGTCAAGCTCTTTTGTACTGTCAAGCTAGTCAAGCTCTCAGTCTGGCAAACTCGTCAAGCAAGGTTTTGCACGTTAGTCAAGTGGGCTTGACTAGTTACAAGCTAGCTAGTCAAGCAGGCTTGACTAGTTTACAAGCTAGTCAAGCCTGGCTTGACCAACGTCAAACTAGTCATGCAAGCTTGACTAACCTGCCTGACTAGTTTAAAGTTAGTCAAGCAGCTGCTTGACTAGTTAAAGTTTTCAGTGCAGGGTATTCCTGATTGCCTACTAAAACACCTGCAAAGTATATCCAGCAATGTAAATCGGTACACTGACTTATACCATGCTAACATAACCTTGGGGGCGAGGTCACGATGTGTTTACAGCATCATACCGGGTAGAAAGTCACCGGACACCGATCGAATACCAGCCGGAGACCGGGTGGTGTCCGTGAGTAGTAGGGACGCCGGAAGCATAACCCAAGAATTTTTTCGGAGTGAAAACCTTGCGGCTTGTATACGATGTCGTCCAATAATCATTAGCGACCGACTGACATGCCGATGTCATACCGATGTTCAGGCGTTTTGGCTTCCGTCCAATTTCCAGACACCGATCGGCGACCGGTGGTTACTTGCGCATGTCTTAGCAACCCTATAAGAACTTGATTTGCTATATACCAATGGTTAGATATGTCCTGTCTTGTCTATGTTAGAGTTACCCAGACCAGCTTACAGGATAGTCAACTTCCATGAACTATTTTAACTCCTCAATGTTTTAAAATGCTTTTTAAATGTAAGCATTCTTTTAATGAATACTTATGTGTTTTTTAGCCATTGTAGACCCTATTCCAGGTACCGTGACGTTCTTTTACATCCGACAGTGTGTCAGGATCACTTTGGGACCAACGGCTTTACGTGCCTTATGAAGCACGAAGGGTAGAGTAAAGTGTTTTACTTAAAGAAACAAGGAGACGTGTCGGGACCGGGGCTCGACCCCACGACAGATGTATTTCATGCGATTACGAGTCCATCGCTCTAACCGCTCGGCATTATGGACACACATCACTAAATAAATGCTTTTGGCCCGTACGGAGCAATGCGGCGGCATGTGTTTGGTTGCCGTCTCTAAAGTAAAAGTTCAAAAATGGCGGGAACTAATTTTTTCGATCAAATTTCTTATGAATCATGTTTTGTGGTTCGAATGTAGTCAGGCTGGTTAACGATTACTATAATTTTGCTGTTTATGTAAAATTTGAGAGCAGATTTTCAGTGTCTAGAGAAATTTTGTAGCGAGTTAGAGAAAAATGAAATGTTGAACATATCCTATGTTCGAGGCGACCTAGCAAAAAATTATCAAGGTTACCCTATAAATGTTTTCAATTTTTGGGCTCTTCTAGATCATAATCACAAAGTAAATATAAGAGTTGAAGCAAGATATTCGTCATGATCTGGAGGCTGTTTTGCATAGGAATGAATAGGCGATCTTTTTGGTGGTGTGTGTTCTTAAGACCTCCCCCCCCCTCCCCCTTGCCCGTGTTACTCTTCTAATATGATGAAAGGGACATTTATATTATATAGATATTGTCTAACTAGGTTTATGCAATACAAAAAAGAAATGTTTGAAAAATGTAAATCCCATTATACTTTTCACTTAGTTTCAGTCACACATCAACGTACAGAGTCCTATACGTAACGTTTCCTACGTATAGCACGTCTTTTCCTACGTATAGTACGTTTTTGTGATGAGATTGGCAGGGGCGATTTAAAAAATTAGTGATGTGCTACTATCTATCTGGTGTTTATTTGCTACTCGCCAAAGATCCCATTTTTGTCCGATGCTCGGATCGCAATGATCAGACCCTCGTGTTATTATTAAAAGTAATGTAGATGTGCTGCTCAATGGCAATTATAGTATTTCTCAGCCTTAGTAAAAAATAATACTCGAATTATATTTGAGCAGCTTTTTTGTATGTAACACTTGTAGTTATCAATTCAAAATAGAATATTGGTATTCACTGGTGGACGAGAGTCGAAGACCCTATCGATTAAGTAAAGGTGAAATCAATACTAATCATCTACATAAATATATTTCCCTAGATCCCTATGTTATAATTGCTGGCCTGTCAGGATTCAATATGTATAGATAATCCCCACTTGAAAAATTGCAATCCGTAAGAATTCTATTGTGTTTACATGACCGAAAGCCAAAACAAAACGCCTAGACTAGTCTAACATCTATTTTTGAGCTTTAACCCTTGTCCTCCTGAGCTATTTTTGTAACACGTCTTCCAGAGGGTTGTTGCAACCACCGTAATATATTTGGAACGAAACCACCTATGAACTTGATTTTGCTATTAATAGATAGGTATTATCCTACCCTATCCAACGATACCAAGATCATCAAAATCGGCCAAGGCGTTACGTAAATATGACGTCATAAAGCACTTTCGGATTGGAAATTCAGGCAAAATTGCATTATGGCAAAAAATGGCCACCAAAAAGCAAAATTTTGCTATAAAAGTTCTAAACAACATATTTTCGTAGTTTTTTTTTTGCTAATTAAGAAGGAAAATGTTGATTCTAACATGTCTCTTTAGTTTGAGTCTTGAAGCATGCACATTTTTTTTCAAAATGGCGACTTAAATATTTACAGGATTTCGACTTCGAGGCGTGACCGATTTTGAGATGTAATAGTGGAGAAATAAGCAATCACTGAATGTTTGTATATTGCTTTGCAGATGAAGACTCCATGATAGAAGATAGATATTGATGTTTCATCGAAACATGACCTTTTAATAAAACACCGCAAAAACTTTTCATGGTTTTCGTGACAGGCGTGACATCTGAAAACGGTAATTATAACAACACACTACTCGGCTATGAATAACATTTATTACTAAAACATGATTGTACTATAGAGCACAGGCTTCGTATACACTAATAAGGAAAAATCTCAGATGTTTTTCTCTGTTTCAGTACCAAATCACTTTTTGGTGCAAATGACAGGGTAACATGTTAATAAGGCAACATCCAACTTAAGCTATGGTCACAATAATCGTACGATCAGCTTACGAGCAGTGTTTAGTCCATCTAATAGGACCACACGACGCCCTCGCTGCTCGCTTTACTCACTGCTCGTGGTCCTTTTAAACGGACTAAACACTGCTCGTAAGCTGATCGTACGATTATTGTGACCATAGCTTTATACCAGTCATAAAATGAGTTCTATTTGCTTCATGGAAAAAACAAAAGTAGTTCCCGAGACCTTGATTTGTTTACTTTCAACTCAGGTATTACTTTTATATCAGAATTAAACTTGAAAAATTCATGTATATGATACAAGATCATGGAATTAGCCTGCCAGGGTATCTAATTATTCAAAGGGTTTGTCAGTCGGAAAATAGTTGAATTGGACGAGTGGATAGGGTATGTTTATATGAAATTACCATAAACTAAATTTGGTTCAGTGTCATTAGTCACTGAGACTACGTATTCCATCACACCGGCGTGCTAAGCTTGTCAAAACCAGACCAAGAAAGTTGATTGGAACAAAAGAGTTTTTTTTAAACCTATGCAAAACTCTGTCACACATCATCGTATAGAGCCAAACGTACGCCTAACGTACTTATCCCTCTATTGTTTTGGTTTATACATTGTTGATCACTATGTGTTCGCTAAAAGTACGTTAAATACGTGATCTATACGTGATCTTTAACGTTCAGGCG
>JXSR01S005068.1:26875-44163 GCA_000969725.1 Ophiothrix spiculata
AAAAATATGTTCGGTATATTTTTATCAATCAATCTATGCAAGAACCATCATTCCAGCACCTTCCTATGGTCAGATACTGATTTTTGATCATTTTTTTAGGAATTTGACCTTTCTTGACCCCAATGACCCCCTGGATGACCTCCGATCAAAAATTCCTGAACACCCCGAAGGAAGCCCCGCCCAAGGATGCCTCAACCTAAGTTTCTTCGAAATCGGTCGAAATCTGTAGACGAAGAAGCGTTTTAAAGAATTTTGGAAAGCATCCTCGTTTGACCCCCGATGACCTCGGGTCGCAAAATCGCAAACACCCCCGTAGCCCCTCTACCCAAGGATCATCCTGTGCCAGTTTCACGAAAATCCGTCGAAGCATATACGAGAAGAAGCATATTTACGAAAGTTGGACGATAGACCGATAGATAAATAGACATGATCATGGTTAGATAAACCCAGGCACTGCGTGCATGGGTTAACAAGATGAGACACAGGCTGACCAAAATCAGTCATGCTGGATTTCCATGCTAGAAGACCTCTTAAAATCGCAACCCAAATCACCGACATGTATAGCCATTATAAAAAGGACACCATTGTTTTAAAAAAACAGTGAAATTGAGACCCTTTTCACGTCCCGCGCGGGAAAACTGAAAAAGACACCCTTTTACCATGAAATTTTGGTCAGTGATGAAAAAGATCATGGCTCAAGTGGCACCCCCGGGATACATGTAACAAGGTATAGGGTGATTCCATAGTAACGTTTGTGACCGAAAATTTGATAATTTCACTTTTAAATGGCCACAGAACCTAGCATAAACATATCAACGAGTTTGTTGTTGATAATAGTGCTCACTGGTGGGTTCAACACATGCAGGTGTTTAAAGATTAATATAATTCCCAAAATACTGAATAAAGTTCCTGTAACTTTCGGTAACATTTGTGACCTCGCACGGAAAAGGTTTTTTTCTCCAAATGACTTCAAAGTAAAATTTCTCTGCGAATTTTTTATTACGCTTTTCACAGATGATTGGTAACATATTTACAAATAAATCGTAAAAGTGGTAGGAAATTCTATCGTCAGGATTTCTTTAAATGCAATGTTTTGTTTGGTAACGTCTGGTAACGTTTGTGACATTTTGGTATAAATTTTGGGTAACGTTTGAGACATTTTTGAATGAAAACATGTGCTCATTCATACACAGGTAGAAAAAATTCAGAATTTTTGATTAGAAAATACTTTTCACATACCGAGTAACAAACGTATGACTGAAAAAACTGCTCATATGGTCGAATAAAAAAACTGATTTTTTGCTTGAAATCAAAAAAGGTTTAGTTTTCACTGGAATGAGCCTATAGTATCAACCATATCTGTATGAGGTTACTCAAATGGATTTTGTAATGTGTTATATTGAAACAAGCAATGACAGGCATATCTGAGAACTTGCTTCCTGACTCGGACTTACTAATGTTTATAAATAAACTGGCTAATTTCCCTACACCCCCACAAAATAATGCAGGTTAGCCTACCTTTTCGTTGAATCTACTTTAGGCCTAGTGGGTATCCAAATTAAGATTGTATCCGAATTGTGAGTTCCGCTGAACTGATTTAACATATAATGTAAAATTTTCACACCAATACTCTTACCTCTCTTTTCTATAACAGCTTGAGCTTAATCAGTGACAAATCACAATCATCTGGTAAGTCCATAACGAGAAATTGGTAAGGTTTCTGTTTAGATTTTGCAATAATTTGTTGTCGAGGTCCATTTACACTCCCGGTCAAAAGTCTTTGCGCACCTGTTACATCAGACATAATCGCCTTGTTTATATCAAATTATCCAATATTTTCGTAAAAATCCTGTTTGTGTACATGATATATTTATCTAACATCAATATATCAAACTCTCTTGCGATTTTTGACCTTCCATAACCACTGAAATTTATAATTTTCTAAACCGTGTCAAAACCCCACGTAAAATTCCCATAGAGCTGAACCTACTTAATTATTCATAAGCTATTTTTCCCATGTAAAGCTATAGGAGATTTTTACATCATTTAGACGTACAAAATTTAAACAAATGCGTAGTAATTTATTTAGACTTTATGTTTGTGCGCAAGTGACAGGATTTGGTTCCAGAAATCCAAGATTGCTAATTTATGCCAATACCATGATGATTAATGGACTCATTTTGTTTTAAATGCTTTGATAGCAAGGTTTGGTTTATGCAAGTACGTAGTTAACGATTCATTGAGTATCAGCCAAAGACTTCGAGTCATCTAAAAGGCCCTCTTGTTGTTCATACAAGAAAGCAATTACAGGTATTTCCATCGCCATAGCCCTTGTTTCGGGCTGTCAATATTGTTCAATTTAGTGTATACCATGTCTGGTACTCTCTGAATCAAACTAAATTCCCAGTGAAAGAACATTGTCCATTGTCCAGGAGAGGAGATTTAATTGTAAACTCAATAATCATTTCAGCCATCCAGAAAATCTGGCTTGTTTGGCATAATATCCAAACGTCGATTTTTTTATAATGCAAATAACTTTCGACTGAGGAAAAAAAAAGAGGTCTACTGGATGATTTTATGTTGCAATTGCTTTTTACTATTATACTTAATAATTTACGTACGAAGACCCATATACAACATGATCAATAGGCCTAATAATGATAATTGAAGGGAAAAAAAACCCATACACTGTTATATCATATGTATAGGAATTTTCTAAGCAAACTTAAAAAGTGTAGACCTCGATCATATCATCATTTTCAATTACATATGTCACGATTTTGAACGATTTTCCCAATAACGCCTACAGACATGATAAAAGTTACATTGACATGCATAAATTACGTGATGGTCGTCAGAGAGTAACATAATTTTTTGATCTAAATCATAGATCAATGGTGCAAATCATGAAATTGTATTCCCATTATACAAGTCTTTAGAATGTGTACCCAACCGTTGTAATGAAATGATGATTTACCTAACATAGCATGTGTGATAACATTGTCTAAAAAGAGTCAAGAATTGTTGTAAACCAATAGCTGCCCTTTTTCATAAAAACAGTAAAATGTATTTGCTTTAAATCCAACAGTAGTAAATATAAATTGTGAAGCAAAAGGCAGCTAATTGATTTTTTCTACATTTCCTATTTTCATTCAAGGATGTGCCCCTCAAATCAAACCTTGTTACCTTTTCTCCAGGGAACTTAGTCTGGAGATGTGTGGAATCGAAGATTTTTGGTGGAATCGTCTATAGTATGAAGGTCATCTAATTGATATTACTCGAATGTATTGCTGGTTTCTAAGCATGACCAAACAAGTGTGAATGACCAAGCTCTCATTCCACCCTATGACCATCATAGAGCCCTAGAGTATACAAAAGTTTACTTCAATGATTTACATATAATAAAGTCACAAACCTTTGAAATTGATCAATAGGGTGGGGGTGTTGCAAACCTTCTTCTAAATGTTTTAACTAATTCAGTTTATAAATTCTAAATTAATCATCAAATAATTTTGTTATGGTATTGACATTATAAAAAAAGAATCGTTACCTGCATGTTCATCACACATTCAAAATGTTTAAAGAGTGCGTTTAATCCAATGGTTCCCGATAATTTATCTATGCACCTTCTTTAAATCAAAGTTTTGCTTCCGAAACAAACAGAATCAACAGCTAGATATAGCTTTAAATATTATCTTGTTCATGCTTTTTAAACGTTAAAATGTATACAGAACCAATTCCTTTAACTTGCGCATAAACAAAAAGTCTGATTAAAGTACTGCGCATTTGTGGAAAATTCCACGTCTAAAAGACGCTAAAATCTCCTATAGCTTTACATGGAGCAAAATAGCTTATGAATAATTAAGTAGGTTCAGCTCTATGGGAATTTTACGTGGGGTTTTGACACGGTTTAGAAAATTATAAATTTCTGTGGTTACGGAAGGTCAAAAATCGCAAGAGAGTTTGATTTATTAACGTTAGATAAATATAGAATGTACACAAACAGGATTTTCATGAGAATAATGAATAATTTGATATAAACAAGGCAATTATGGCTGATGTAACAGGTGCGCAAAGACTTTTGACCGGGAGTGTATATGTGCCGACATAAAGTTGGTATCAAAGAGTTGTTTTTTAGGAAAAACAAAATTATTTGGATAAGCTTAATGACCCGTTTTGGATGTAGAGTTAGGGCCAAACCACAGTCAGCCTCCAAACAAAATTTTTACTACCAAACATTTGGTTGTTTGTCACCAGATATTTGCGATTGAATTTAAAGTATAAACCGGTAACACACATTTGAGGCAATGTATATGGCAATTCAACACATGTGCAATTTAGCGGGAAATTTTATTTGGTGTCAACTCGGTGTTGAAGTTATTCTATTTGAAGTCAGTCATCATTTTGACGTCATGACCAAATGTTTGGTAGTAAAAAATTTGTTGGAAGGCCAACTATGTTTTAGCCCTCACATATATAGTCATGCGTTAGGGTTTTTTTTTTACAGCGTACGACAATATGGATGATGTAACATTGATATTTTGTAACTATCTTGTTGTGAACCATCGTAATAACTTAAGAAATGGTTGTAAATGATGAACAACTAATACTAATTAAATTATTTATGCAACACTATAAAGCCCAACTGCTAATAAACAGCCATAAATTGACAATTAAAAAAAAGTTTTTAAGAATTTTTACTTGCCAAGTTTTGTGACAAATGATATCTCATGTTGACATGTTGAGATATGCTTATTGACAGAAACCTTAGAAATTGGTAACACAATTATGTACCATGTTGTCTTTAATAGTCACTGAAATATTTTCAAAACCATGTACCACTTTGCCGATTGGATTATTATTGGCCAAATTGGTAAAAAAAAACCTCTGAAAGACAATAAATTTGTTATATTTTTTCTTTCATTTTTTCAATTCAGATACATGTATATAGATAGATAGGTAAGATACACAGACAGATAGATAAATAGATAAATTGACATAACTTTGATATTAGTGATACCTCAGTAATGACATTTTTATGGATCAATTTGTCAGGAAATGGTTGGATATAAGACTATGTTTATTCTATTTTAATATAGTTAAGTTATTTTTTAAATATGTTTATGTTTTCTTCATGCAGCACTACATAGCCACGATCAATTACCATTATATGATAGTCATACCATGTTGCAGACACATGAGGAAGGTTACCAACAGAGAGGAGAAATGACATTATCTCTTCCCGAATCTGACATTACTCTCAAAGTTCCAAGGAATGCCACACGACTAAATAAAGACATTTCTTTAACAATCAGTAAAAGCAATCAACATCCTCCATTGTTACAAGATGACCAGTATCTCATAGGACCTGTTTTTTCCTGTAAACCAGATGGCATCAGATTTCTCCAACACGTTACCATCTCAGTGCCTCATTCGTTTGTCAATTTATCCACAAAATACCTTCAGATATGGTATAAGTCAGAATCTACAGAAGCTCCTCAAGATTGGGAGATGAAATACGATGGCATGCAAGATCAAAGACTTGACGATACTCTTGTCAATGTAATAGTTGACAGGTCAAAGATCAAATTCAGAGTTAATCACTTTACACTGTTTGCTATTGTTTTAGCACCAATTAGCAATTTCATTAATTGGATGTACCCTAAACTTGAGCTTCAACTTGATATCTGGGCTTATCTGTGTCCTGTTAAGGTAAAAGATAAAGTTCTGCTCCGCATCTATGCTTTACAAATCAATGACAAGGAAGGAAAGCACCTTGTCCAAACGACCGAACTTGGTCAAGAGGCAGGGCGCTGTGCTATTCCGACAACTTTCATACTGAGTGTCAATAAGGAAAACTTGAGTGTACAAGTTCGAGACTTGTATCCAAGAGCAACATGGGTGGCTGGCGATACAAAGGCAAGTATTCCATTTAGGAGTATACTACTGGGAGAGCTTAGAGCAAGATGTGAGATCCAATTCCTATTAGCAGAGGGTGTCATAGAGCTTCCAAACAGGTTTGGTGGCGCATTTGATCTTAAGCAAGAAGGTAATGATTTTAATATAAATGGAATACATTTTGATGATGATTGTGCTACGAAAGATCTTAAGATTCAACATAGGGATTTAGGGCATCAACCACATAACTTACCAATACAGAAAATTGAAAGGGGAATGAGAAATGCGGAAATGCAAAGAGGGAACTTGCAAGGTAGAAGACCAGAACCATTTGATATTCAACCAGATGATGATATCGCACTAAAACAAGATCTACTCTTGACTGGAGCTAGACCCAAACAGAAGTCGCTTGGGGCGTCCTCAACAGAGGTAAAGCCAAGCCTCCACCATAACACCTCTCAAAGTAAAGATTATAATCGGCACCATACAATATCTGAAGGCAGAGAGTCCAGTCGTTTTGAAGAGTTAACCACAAAAAGTGTAGCAACATCACCTGAAGAGAGATCCAAATATTACCAAGGAGATCCACAGCTCCCTTTCGGAGGTGCCATATCTGGGCTGTATAGTTTTTCTCCAACTGAACCAGGATGCAATGAAAATCAAAACAGTCTAAGTCAATCTCGAAGATGCAAATCAACCAAACTAAAATGTGACGATTGGAACCAAGTTTTCCGAAAAATTGCCAGAAATATAGCAGCACATGATGATAATTTACAAAGGTACGCATTGGCTTTAAATTTTACGGTCAAGGAATATGAAGAAATGAATGGAAAGATCGCATGTGATACATATTTTGTGGCATTTCATATGCTGAACATGTGGTTGGGTACAATAGACTCTAGCAAGCGCCCTCAAGAGGTGAGGAAGATACTAGTAGAAGCTCTTAGATCTGTAAATGAATCTCTTGCTAATGAGGTAATGAATATGTATTGAGGTAATGAATATGTATTGAGGTAATATCACCGGCCGGAACTGATTTCGAATAAACTGCCCATTAACCTCAATGTGAAAATCAATCCAAATGTTCTGTTTAGGTCCTATAATATGAACCAATGTTTGTAAATACTAAATCCGTTGGAGTTGCATAATCAACTCCATTGTACATTTTTATTTGGACTTTTCTGTTGAGAACTCCTTTTTCTCCCACAGTACTTTAATGACGAATGGCGGAAGGTCACGTGACTTAAGGCATGATAGGGCATAGCCGCCGCCGCCTCCTGTAAATCTATATATACGAGGGGTATCAAAAAGTTTTAAAGAAGGAAAGAAGCTATATCAATGAACTTTTGTCAGGATGGTCGATTACAGGTTCATACTGACGTCACGACCAGTGTTTGGTCACGCAAATTTGGAGGTCGACTATGTTTTCACCCTGAAACACCTAAAGTTGGATAATCAATACGATAGTATAGGTTATGATCAGAGGGGTTATGATCTTCTCTTTCCAAAAAATTATGGAAACCGGTAGGATATCTTAATGACATAATAAAGTATGGCCGACCGAAAAAAATGATGATTTTAGCAAAATACAATCTGGATTTTTTGGCTAATAGAGAACCTTTACAAAGTCATTAAGTTTTAAGTGGGAGAAATGTCTTACATTTTTCAGTAGCTTTGTAAAAATGACACAAGGGTCACATCCCGGGGGGGGGGGGTTACTCACATATTAAGGTATACGGGGATGTGCCGCTGGAATGGGTCGCTTTTTCACAAGAAATCCCTAAACACGGGTCCCATTTTTTAGCACCAAAATCCCTAAACATGGGACACATTTTCAAGAAAATATGCTAAAATGGTCCAAAAAAGTATAAACTTTCCGGGCTCGGAAATAGCTCCCTGAAATGGGAGCTGAAAAATCAGCCCATTTTTGGAGCAAAATCCATGTTTACATGGGTGTACTTTTACTCAAAAATTACCCTTAAAGATGGGTATGGGTTCAACGGTCCCAGCCGCACACCCCCGTCTACACCAAAGTTGAGTACCCCCCCCCCTCTGGGGTCACATAATAAAATTATGTTCCTGGCTGTATTTCTTCTTGCTCTTTAAAACTTTTTGATATCCCCTCCTAAGCATGGATCAATTATAGGACTTCAACTGGGAAAGTTGAAGTACAGACTCATAAAAATACAAATTTGCAAGAAAACATCCAATTTTGATTCAAATTTATACAAAAATAGCAAGTGGCTCTTTGTTGGTGTAAATTTTGCATTTTTTGTGACAATATGCCAAAATTGCCCTGTTTTTTTCACAAACTTTGGAAAAAACTTGAGCAAAATACTCAACAAATTTCTCTAGTGAGTATCTTTCATATGAAACTGTGAATTTTTGAATATTGAACCATTCTCCTTTAATCAGTCGGTAATTAATAGCTTTTTAATGTTTGATACATGTTCAAATACAAATAAAAAGCTGTTGACAGATCCAAGATAAAATGTCTGAGTTCTTTTATTTGAATTATTTAGCTCTCTTTTATTCACTCTTTTCCTAGTACATAAGGTTTCACTCAAAACTAGTTTTTGGTTTAATTAGGTAAAAATAAAAAGTTACACTCATTTTATTGAATCATTGAACTTTAAACATGTTACCATAGCAACAGAAAATAGCCATTTCAACTCCCCCCCCCAAAAAAAAAAATGACTTTTTATATTTAGCAATTTTTCCTTTATCATACAGTTTTAGGTTCAGTTCTGAAAGATAATGGAGTCTGTGGATGTTCATTCTCTCATTTGAATATAATCCATACCCGACCCCACCCTATACTAATGTTATCCTATGATGTCATGATGATGTGTTTAAAATCCCAAGCTCAAATGTGACCTGCCATATCAATACGCCAGGGAAGTAGTGACATCACAGCCCAACATGTGCGATCTGGTCCCAAACAAATGATCATGTCCAGAGTGGTTCCACTGATTGTATGTATTAACTGTATTAATAGAATAGGTGTACGTAAACATACAAATCAGACTGATTTTTCTCGGTTGGAAAATTAAAATAATGGTAGGGGTCCAGTCCTGGCTTGTGATCACAATCTTCACCATAACAGGCTGGCATGTTTTCCCTTATTTATTTTTTTTAAGATGAAAGTTATGGTATAAAATCGGAGTGGGACTTCTTTCCCCATAGTAGACTTAACGTGTGGCAAAAATGGTCACACGGTTTGTTAGGGTCCAAAACGCACGTGTTGGGTGATTAACATAAATTATGACGTCACTACTTCCCTGGCGTATAGGTGCCTTTAGGTCGGCATAGTAAATTACGAGATACAGACCATTGAAGCTGAGAATGGTAAAAAATCACTTCCAAGGTCAAATTTCTAATTTCATTAGAAAGGCCAAAACCATAGTCACCAAATATTTGCCATGAATTTAAACATTTGGTCGTGACGTAAAAATGACGATTGACTCCAAACAAAATAACTTCAACACCGAGTTGAGACCAAACAAAATTTCACGCTAGATTGCACACGTTATTTAATTGCCACATACATTGGACCAAATGTTTGCTACCCGTTCATAGTTAAAGTTTGATGGCAAATATTTGGTGACGTCACGACCAAATGTTTTGTAGGAAAAATTTTGTTTGGAGGCCGAGTATGAACTGAGCCTATGAACATGTAACAAACATTTGGTCCAATGTATATGGCAAATCAATAACATGTGCAACCTAGCGCAAAATTTTATTTGGTCTAAACTCAGTGATGAAGTTATTTTGTTTGGAGCCACTCGTAAAATGACGTCACAACCAAATGTTTGGTAGGGAAAATTTTGTTTGGACTCCGACTACAACATAAGAGAAATGTGTTAAAAACATAAAAATCTTAATTAATAAGATCGAAATCTTATAGTATTGCTTTAAGTTTACAGTCTCTTGTCAAATTAAAATCTTAAGACTATCATTGTTTTTAATGCATATGAATTTCCCCAGTTGTACTTTTAAGAAATCTAAATCATTCAAAGCAAACAGTACTTTGCACCAATACAGCTTCCTTTTGTGTATTTAGTGCAGTACTGATTTAGTGTATCGGATAAGGTCCAAATTGTTAATATTATCAAGATAAATGTGATGGCTCACCCCGAAAGGGGGGACTTTGCAGACGATATCAATTTTAAAAATGACAGCTTACTTGTTGAAATTGATCAAGGCCATCAAATTTTACATCAGAAAATCTGCTGAAAATTCTTATTATTTTCTTAATTTTTTGTTGCCTATTTCCACCAATTTCTCGAAAAGTGTTCTGCCGCAAAGTTCCCCTTTTTGGGGCAAGTCATCACAAATGTACTTTTATATTCACTAGTGCCCTCACCATATGTTTTGTATCTAGAAGCTACAAATACACTATGAGGGCACACAACACTATGTCCCTGCAATGTCAACGTTGGACTAGGGTTTATGCAAACAATTTTGACTTTAGACTCCTGTTAGGGTACAACCGGGAAGAAACCCAAGATTTTGTTCACTAACATTTGAACATTAGTTAATCTAAATTTTACATGTGAGGGATACAGGAACTCAACACAAGTCATTTGAAACAAGATATTTGTAAAACTGTTCCTTCTTTACAAAATGGCAGCAAGAGTACTATAATTGTATTTTCCAGTCATCAATAGAAATGATTTGACATTTGTGAAAACTATTTTGGTACTTTTTACTTCTTGCTAATGGGTTTTTTCATCAAATTATACCATTTATTATTAACTTATTTAGTAAGGACTTATATTGAAACATATTTGATATCTATTTATAGATTAATAACTGTGTATTACTTGACGCGAGTGAAATTGTACAACAATAATGCACCACGTGCTGAAGTTGGAGTTGTCCACACTCACAAGGCGCAGCCGAGTGAGTTGGACAACTTCCAACTTCAGCACAAGGTGCATTATTTTTGTACAATTTCACGAGCGCCAAGTAAAGAGCAGTTATTAATCAATTTCATACACGAATGGTTAGAATATAATTTAAAAAAAAAATTAAACAGCATTATTATTGAAAAATGTGTTTCCTATTTCAATAAAACATAGAAAATACAACCATCCATCGTCCCATGTTATTCATTGTAATTTAGATTTACCTTTCTTTTAACATGTTTAAGGGGCCTGTTAAGGCTTTTATTTTGACTTTCTTTTTTGGCTTATAAGTCTAAAAATATTAAGTTACAGTATAAAAATTATACATTTCTAGAAAGGAAATTTGATAAGGAATCTGTTTATGCTATTGGTTTGGTTCAAAAATGACCATATTTGGCAAAAAATAGCAAAAAGCAGTGATTTTGCCTACACATGAAACGGGAAAGGTAACTTAAAAAATTGTTACTGCCATTTTATCACATATATTTTTTTGGAAACTGCACACAATTATTTAGGATCGCATTTTTTATTTTTTTAAATAAAGCCGAATTTTTCGAAATATAATAAAAACCATGTGAAATGTGCCGTTTCCGACATTTATCTGCATTAATTTTGATTGAAACTAATGAATATCTTTGATTTTAGGACCTTAAATTGAAAAATGAGAAACGCGATCCTAGATTTTGATATACCGTACATAATGGTTGACAAATCTTTCCTTGTACTTTTTAGTTTTTTTAGTTACGTTTCCCGTAAAAATGATGTTTTTTCAACAAAACTGAAATGGAGAAATCCCGTGTTTAATGAAGAAATCGCACATTTTGACCTAAAATCCATGAATTTTGAGGTCTAAACTTTGGGCATCGGACAATAAAACTTATTTTGTAATTGATTTAATTGGTAAGTATTGTACTCAACTTTCAGATCCGAATTTAAGCTCCTTATTTTGTAAATATTGAAAGAAATCTAAAATACCAATGTTCAATTATTTGGTCTTTGTTTACAATATTGACAAGTTTATTGCGGGATTTTAACAAATGTGCTCATGCAAGAACATAACGCAACGCGTTCACCCGCGCACGCAGTACTTGTTACCGCGCAAAAAGGCACGCACATCAAAACACGCAACCTAAACGCAAAATATAGGACGCGTATCTATGCCCATAATTTCCCTTTTACCTATAAATAAGTTTAAAAGTTTTGTTTTGTAGTATTTTATTGTCTGTAATAAAAGGTAACATGCTGAAGTATCAGAAAATGCAGAAAAACTAAATTCTGCTACCGAACAAACGGCCGGGTTAACAGGCCCCTTAAAATGAAGCTTGCCATATAAGCGCCAGGTATATTACGCGTATGCGTACATGTAATTGTACAACGCACCCCGCGATATGCAGCGTGCAACTAGACGAGATTAATGAATGCGTATAAGTTACAAACTGTCCAATTAGATTTACAATTTCAGCGCGTAATTGCGTAACGCGTAACGCAGAGTGTACGAAAAGGAATTTATGCAATGGCTATATTGAAATGTATGAGATCAGCATTGGGATGTTATCTTTTCATTTTGATCATCATTTATAAATGATACAGTGATCAAGAAGATTGATTTTGATCCGAGGCCTTAACTTAATCAGTCAGAAGGGCCTGTGTTCGACTCTTTTCTACCTGTGAATCAATATTCTGAACTTATTTACTACAAATGTTATAAAACTGCTGCTATGATATATATAATTCGAGCATTAGTTCTTTCTTATACTGTCAGGATAAGAAATCAGATAAAGAAGCACATCTACTTTAACTATTTCTGACAAAATGGAAACTTTGGACACTGCTTTGGATGCGCAGCAAAACAAATCACATGCATGTACTAGCACATCGCTAATTTCAAATCTCCCAAGCTCATCTCGCAGAAGTTCAGTTAGAAAGAAATAAACATTAAATTACACTATGATTATGAATAACCTCTAATTGATGACATTATCATCATCATATTTCACTTACCTGGATTTTAAGGATCAGGAATGCATCGCACAGATTGATGTAACATGAAAAAACAAAGAATGAACAATGATTAGAATGTAATTTTAGTCCCAATTTTTCACAAATTTTTGTGGCCCTTATATACCACAATTAAACTAGTCTAAATACACCACTGACAAGGGTTATATGAAGGACCAAATGATTGCCAAGGCGCTAAGCAGTATAGCTGCCTTTGGTTTACGTCTTTGGTTCATATCAAGAAATAGCTCATCTTGAAACAAACTAGTTGGGGGATAAGCCATGTCATATGTGATGGCTCATCCCGGAAAGGGGAGAGGGGACTTTGCAGATGATTCAACTTGAAAACAAATAATCAAAATCAAGGAAATTTACAGAATGCATTTATTTGTATTCATCTTTTAATCTAGGTAGTAAAGAGATGAGGTTTATTGTAATCATAATCATGAGTTTTAATTTTAACATCATTACTAATAGAAATCAGCGGACAAATTGTCCTTCCGTGACCATGACCCCTTCGCATTTCACATTGTTAAAACATAACCGTAGGGAATATTTTGATGTGGAATGTGGCAAACCGTTGCAGAAACACTAAGCAATGCAGTCAGTAACTTTGAAATTAAATTTCATCATAATTTTTATAAACATTTTCAAAAATGTACTCAAGGTGAAAAACCGTGTCCATTTTGCTGTCCTTCCGTGACCGACCTCATCAATATGCATATTTTGTGACAGAGAAATTTTTATGAAAAAATTCCTGATGAATATGAATGCTTTCAGGTATACTCAACTAAATATTGAATTAGTTTGATTTTATCCAATTCAATTTTGGCAATGTATGTGTTTGAAATACAGAAAAATTTTGTGATTGTCCTTCCGTTACCGTGAAAATGCCCTCATAACAACTTCACAAACTGGAATCCATAAATATAAAATCACAGTAAGATATCTAATTTAATCACATAGTTTGGGTGTATTTTTTTCATCTATATAGCTCTGACATTCTGCTCGCTGATGTATGACTGGTATTGAATTTTATAACCTCAATGTTGTACAACACAAGAGAAGATATTGTGTGTATCCCATCATGCATTGCTTCCTACGGGAAATTTTGTACAGGAAGTCATGTGGTAGTTAGTGATGAAACATACCCATAATGCAAGATTACAACAATTAACTTTGATTTGAGGACATTTCATTACTGACCACTCACAAGATTTCCTGTACAAACAATCCAACAGGAAGCAATGCATGATGGGATACACACAATATCTTCTATTGTACAACACCACCAGCAACTTAATTCATCCAATGTCATTCTTTTGTCACACATATCTGGCGCCAAAAATTATAAAACTGACAGCAAAGAAATCTGATGCTGTCATAACACTGGGAGCTAAGCTAACAGCGCTCACCCAATGCACACACATGATCAAGGCCAGCCTGTTTACAAGACAAATCAGATTTGATTTTGGTGGATTGTACAAAAAATGTAATATCATAAGAAATCTGTCAATGTATATTCTGACACTGTGAAAGGTGATTGTGGCAAAAAGTTCTATATGTCACAAAAAGGCTTTTTAGATATTTGTGTTTACTTTTATCCATTAGCAAACCTATCTTAAAAGTAATTGCTATCTACTGTAGATGACATAACACAATTTGCAATAACTGACCTTATTTTGAATAAATGTGTCGCATTACATCAAAAGGTACAAGTTGTCGACCTTAGACAAAATTGAGATTTTTGTGTTACTTGTAAGAGGACAAAATAAGCTTTAAAATGATACATTGCTTGTGAAAATTGAAGTTTTAGTTTCGAAGTTATGATGAATAAAGACGGTTGTTTTCTTATTATTTTCTTTATAATTTTCAAGCTTAATTGGCCTGTATCTCGAAACTTGTTTGGCCGACAACTTGTACCTTTTGATGTAACGCGACACAAATGCTCTTAAATTGTTGTTATCTGTAAATACATGTAGATATCACATTGATAAATGATTTTGTTTGAAACAAACATTTTGCATATAAATATTCAATTTGATTTGATTTGATTTATTAATAATCCAGGTGTACATAAGATAACATAAAGCAAAATAAAATAAACACATAAAAACACATTTATACACAAATTGCTATCTAACGTGGACAGCAATATGATTATGCCAATTAATTGCTTGTGTCAAATCAGCCAACTCCGGAAAACAAATTTTATGGGAAAAAAGTAGGATATATAGAAAAGAAATATGAAATTCATTTAGGAAAACTAATTTTATGGGAAAAAAGTAGGATAAAGAAAAGAAATATGAAATTCATTTAGGGCATAACACACACAATCAGTTCTTTTTTTTTTTTTTTTGGAATTTAAATCATTTTTTATTCAGTAGGGAAAGCCTTGCTCTTGCTTTATTATGAAATCTAATGTGTACTGCAAAATTGTAGCCCATGTTAGAGCTTTTTTTGTTTTAGTGCCCCTATCAGGGCTTTATTTCTAGATCTCATGCATGTAACATAAATGAGTAATTTGACATAAGATTAGAGCTTGGTCACAACAACTCATACGAACAGTTTCGAGCAAGTTTAGTCCGTTTAAAAGGACCACGAGCAGCGAGCAAAGCGAGCAGTGAGGGAGTCACATGATCCTATTAGATGGACTAAACATTGCTCGAAACTGTTTGTACGAGTTATTGTTACCAAGCTCTTATATGTTCAAAAATAAATTCTACTCTAAAAACTTTCTATAGGTCTATAGATCCAGAGCAAACCATGAACATGTCCTGAAACATTTGTGTTGCTTATGTTATGCTTTCATGATCAAACTTTCATTGAAAAATTCCTTCAAAAAGCACTTTGGGATCATGCATTATTGTTTGGAAGGATATTCATTTTGCGTCACTGGAATTATTTTTCCTGTCTATCATTTTGAAACAAAGAGCAACTATTTTTGATAAATATATAAATTAAAAAAGTTCAGAGCAAAAATGTTAACAGAAACATGGTTCACCTCATGATGGGTTTGCGCGGAAGGAACTTTCCACTACAGTATTAAGGTGAAAGTGTTGACAGTTGTTAATGTATTGCAGTTTTTTTTAAAAGTGCTATATGATTGCATTTTTTATTATCTTCACCAAATTTTAATCACAATATTTTCATCAAATTAACAATATTCAAGCTCTTGTCACTCGCAAATATCCCAAAAGGGATTGCATCTCAACAAAAAATCTATAAGAAATCTGAGACTGTCAAAACACTAGATGCAAGATGTCTATCATATCAAACATTTTGTTGTGACGTCAAACTATGGGTGGCCATAGGTGTTGATGGTTTTAGACAACTTTCTCAGTTTTACACACAGTTTTGGGATTTATCGATTTTGGGTTCAGACACGTTATGGATTTTACACACCCTTTTTGGTATTTTAGACTCCTTTGTCATTGTAATAGACACCCTTATCAATTGTGTAGACACCTTTCTTTTGTTGACACCTTTTTGACTATGGTTTGGCCCTAAGTTCTGCAATATATCAAGTAGTTCACACAAAATACTGGTACCTTAAGAGATATCAAATAATGATTTCCAAATAAGGAGTTCACTTAAATCTGCGCAATATATCTATTAAATATCATAGATGAGCTGCTATACTATAATAATTCACAATGGAAACACTACGACCACATCCAGATAGCAGAAATTAATGTTCCCAACCCGGGGGGGGGGGGGTCCTCAAATTTGGTTTGGGTAGGGACGTGCCTCTGGGAAATTTGGAAAGCCACCCATCCAAATACCAATTTTTAAGAAAAATTGACCCATCCATATACCAAATCTGCTCAATTTTGAGCCAAATTTAGTCAAAAATCTCATTTTTCTGTCCAAATTTTGCTCTATTTTTGCAAAATTTTCTAAGATTTTGAGAAGAAATGTCCAAATTTGCGGAATTTGGCGAAAATTTCCAAAATTTTGAAAAGAAAACCCATCAAAAAACCTCATTTTGCGAAGAAAAAGGACCGATTGGAATACCAGAGAGCCTGATTTTGCTACCCGAATTTGCGGCACGTCCCCATAACCCCTTTTGTACTAAGTAGCCCCCCCCCCCCCGGGTTCCCAATAGGACATCCAATTAACATTGCAAGAAAACTTGACTCAATTATCCTCAAAGCAGGTCACTATTAGCACACAGACAAAGAAACGGATGACATGTGTCAGCCAAATAGCCCTAAAGTGATGCTAACCAAGTAGATATATTGCTCTTTTAAGCTTACAGGGCACAATAAATATATAAGTGTGTAAACTGAAAAGTTAATGGGGGAATTATTTGTATACATTTAATTCAAGGAACTGTTTTTTACTTTGATAGAACATGTTTATAGCAATATACCCTACAAGTAGTTTTCCATGATTTTGAGAAATATTGGAGAAAATTGCAATACTTAAACTTGTAGACAAAATTGCTAATGCAGCAAATAATAATGAAATAACTGCAGG